>JAJPUD010011092.1:0-56707 GCA_023553655.1 Myrmecobius fasciatus | reverse complement strand
AAAAAAATGCACTTGTATATTTACACACACTATGTACATGTACACATTGTCTCATTAGACTATAAGCCTCTTGAAGTCAGGGCTTTTGTTTTTGTAATCCCACAGACTCTTTTCCTCACTTTTGTCTTTGTATTCTTAGTTTTTAGCATAATAAGGGCCTGATAAAAGCTTGTTGATTGATAACATCTGAAACAAATCAATAAAGTGAAAGTTTCCTGTGAATTTTTTTTTCTTAAGCAATTGGGGTTAAGTGACTTGCCCAGGGTCACACAGTAAGGAAGTATTAAGTGTCTGAAGTCAAATTTGAACTCAGGTCCTCCTGACTTCAGGGCCAGTGTTCTATCCACTGTACCATCTAGCTGCCCCCCTGTGATTTTTTTAAATGTTTTATTAATTTTTTTTTAAT
Organism: Myrmecobius fasciatus; assembly: GCA_023553655.1. Lineage (NCBI taxonomy): Eukaryota > Metazoa > Chordata > Mammalia > Dasyuromorphia > Myrmecobiidae > Myrmecobius > Myrmecobius fasciatus. The sequence goes on along the minus strand of JAJPUD010011092.1, from coordinate 56,301 downwards.
GTCACTGTTCCTTTTCCAATGACTCTCCCCCCCTCCCCAAACATGATTGTCTCTATAAAAAAGCATAATTGCTAAGCAAAACAAAGCAGCAAACTGGCCACATCTGAGAGCTACACCTATGTTCAGTCCACCACTTCTCTACTGAGAAGTTGAGGCGCATTTGGCCTGTTCAGTCTCTGGGTATTATTTTTTCAGTAAGAAGCACATATTGTTTCATCTGTGATGTTTAATCAATTCGACCACCCTATAAATGGACCACAGCTACTTAGATGGAAAAATTCTTCAACAAAATCAGTAGCTATGGCCAAAAAAGGTATGATCTCTGATGTTGATTTCTGATGTCATATTAACAAAGTTAATATTATGAACTCATTGTCCAGAGAAAAACATTTTGAGTTTATTGTTTGTATCCTGTAGCAAGAACAAGGGATAACCAAGGGAATTTATGAATATGTGCAAAAGTATTTCTAAAGTATTTACTATGCACAAGGTCCTGTGCTCATCACTAAGAATAGAAATAAAAGTGAGCAAGACAGTCCTGCCCTCAAAGAGCTTACACTCTGAAAGAGGAAAGTCATGACTCTTCATTGCATTGATTGGAGTTCTTTCGGCCACTTCATTGCATCAATGTATACAAGTCGTCCTAGGTTTGTCTGAAATCTTCGTCTCAATATTTCTTCAGAAGGAATATTCCATTCCATTCATTCGTTATGTCATTCTTCCACTCAATGAGTTCCCACGTTCCTTAATAGATATATATTAATGTTATTAATATGCAATAGATCACATAATTCATATATAATAGATCTGGATCAATATATTTTAATAAATATTTAATAGATTTCATGTGTATATATTTGGAGATTTGTCCCTGTATTCCTGGCAGTGGGCCTCCCTCGGTCTCCCTTCTTCATCTGTTAAATCGAGGTGGACTTATATCTCCAAATTCTTGGCCAACTCTAAAATCCTACGAACAATGAACCATCTCCTTTTGAATGACTTCTGAACACTTGGCTGGTCCTAGTGACACTGGGATGGAGTAGAAAAGTGGCTTCGCCCCTCTGGGAGACTTAAGAACTCTTAAGACATCAGAGAAAGGAGCAGGGTCTCGCCTCAGACTTGCCCAAAATCAATATGACAGCTGAGAGACTTCAGAGTTCTTCTTAGGGCTCTTCCTATTGACTGAAGTGTGACCGGCCTCCCAACAATAAGAGCTGTGATTGGTTAGAATCTGATTGGTTGCTAAGGGGATTGGTGCGGACGCCGTTGGAGGCGTGCCGCAGATTTTTAAACGTAAATGAGAATGAGGAGGAAGACTATGGGGGGAGGGACCTGGATGGATGGAGCTCCGAGGTAGAGGCGGGACTTAAGAAATTGCAGGAACACATTGGTTCATCGTAAACCGGGAAGGGAGGACCTCGAACTCCCTTTCATTGTGATTAGTCGAAATAAGTGAAAGAGGGGCCGTGATGAGAGAGAGCGGCACCAGGGCCTATTTTGATTGGTGAAGATTTTTCGGAGGCGTGGCATCGGCGGCAGCTGATTGGTGTGAGGGCAAAGGTAGGCGGGGACGGAGGCCGGAGGTTTTGTTGTGAGGGTCGGTTGTCAAGCAGCGGCCAATCAGGTCGGAGGATGGAGTCAGGTGGGAGCCGCGCTGGGAGCGGATCCTCCACCGTCCGAGCAGCCGCCGCCGCAGGTGTAGCAGGGGCAAGAGCTGGTGGGCTGAGGGCCCGCAGAAGCGGGGGCGGTCTGGTCCGTTCCTCCCTGAGCCGCGGAGCCGGGGCCGGCGAGCCGCGAGAGGCCGAGGGCAGGCGGCCTCCCCCGGCCCGGCCCTGGCCCCGTTCCCACTAACCCCCGGCCCGGGGAGGAACGGAAACGGCGCGCGCCAGAGGGAGGGGGGAAGAATAAAGAGGGGGACCTGAGGGGGCGGGGCCGGTCCCCGAAGGAAGAGGGTACGGAAGATGGGAGGGAGGAGAAGGAAGAGGGACCGAATTGGGGGACAGAAGGATGGGGGGATGGAACGGAGAAAAAGAAATTAGAGGGACAGAAGGATGGGGGATGGAATGGAAAGGAAAAAATTAGAGGGACAGAACTGGAGACAGAAGGATGGAGGTAATGGGGGATGGGATGGAAAGGAAGGACAGAATTGGGGGACAGACAGAAGGATGGGGAGAATGGAATACAGAGGAAGAAAGGAGGACAGAATTGGGGTCAGAAAGACGAGGATAATAAGAGGATAGAATTAGGGGACAGAAAGGGCTTTGAGGGATAGGATGGAGAGGAAGAAGGATGAGGAACAGAAGGATGGGATCAGAATGGAAGCAGACAATGAGGGGATAGACTGAAGAGAGAAAGGAAGGGGATGATTGGGGACAGAATGGAGAATGAAGTGGGATAGTGGGGGAAGGAAGTATGGAAAGCAGAATGAAGAGATACAGAATAGAGACATTGGGATAAACAAGGAAATGGAAGAAGAAATGAGAAGGTGGGAGAGTCGAGACACAATAGAAGTGAACTGGAGGAAGTTCTTAAGGGCAAAAGGAAGGTAGGAGAGAATAGTAGGGATTGGGAGAAAAGAAGGGAATGGAGGAGCGGCTGATAAACGAGGTGAAGGCGTGAGTATCGTGCTAGAGGAGGGAAAGAGGATTGAATGAATTCAGGGAAGCATAGCTGGAGAGGGTGTGGAAACCTTGGCAGCTGGGGTGTCAAGTTTGGGGTTCTCAGTCCTTTATTCCACGTGTACACATTGAGAGGGTCCTGGGGAGTGTAAAGGGAAAGAAGGTAATTTGGGAGAATGGGCTTCCTTCATTCTGTTATAAGGAGATACTCTCTCTGTGACCTGTGAGGCCTCTGCTCCCCTGCTTCCCTCGCTTCCATCCTGTCGTCATTTTGAAACAACCCCCTGAAAAAGGTCTTTCTGCTGTAACTGCTGCATGTTGGGTTTCTCAGCCTGCTGCAAGGGAGGAGTAGGGCAGGATCGCTAGTGATTTGGATTTTGTCATTGTAAACATTGGGCCTTTCCCTGAATTTGTTTCATGTTGGGAAACAAGCATTGTGTAGCTGTCTCCTTGTAATCATACTGAAGATTTCACAAGCACCACTTTTTTATTGCTAATCAAAATGATCATATTTAAGAGAACCCACTGTAGGTGCCACTAGTGAAATGAATAGTGTCACCACTTGGCACACTTCCTTATTCCCCAAGCCAAAGTTTTTATTAAGATCGGTTTGTGTGGGAATTTTTTTTCTTTAGATAAAAAGCTCATACCCTTACTCATTTTATGTCAGGTTAATGTTAAGTGGATTTTTTTTTTTCTTTCAGACCAACATAACTCTATGATGGACCAAAACTGATTCTCCATGGTCTGGGATGTATGCTGGCAGGCACAAACTGCTTGCTTGGATGTTATAAAACAGGACTTAACAAAGGGCCACAAAATAGGGAATTGTCTCTGCCTGGATGTGTCGAAACTACTCTCCAACTTGAGACTTGAATCTGGGGGGGTTCTTCCCCCACCCCACTGGAGAAGTGGAGAGCTCCCCTTGCAATCCTTTCTGGTTGGTTTGGGGGTACACGCCAACTGAAAGGAACTGGCTGCAAAAATGGCGACCCCAGTTGTTACCAAGACCGCATGGAAGCTACGTGAGTCTCTTGCCTTTCTTTTTCTCCTGCTGTCTGCTTATTAATCATCTTAGCCACCTGTTGTCCCATGGAGAATGGAGTGCTCCAGTGGGGACTGTTCATGTTAGTCTCCTCATGACCCTTCTTATTGGCCCAAGGATTTTGAATTAGACTGATGGGGTGGGCAGAACGGACCAACGAACATGCCCTTGATGGTTTTCCGCAACCCTTAGGGGAATTTTATACTAGAAAATAAGGCTTGTTTTCCTGGGTTAAGCTGAGCCCTTGTCAGAATGACACCTTTACAAAAGGTCACTAGACTAGACATGGAAGCCATGGCCCAGTTTCCTTCTGAATCATGCTGTCAGACAGCTGAGTCCCCCTTGTTCCACTATGGCTGAGCTTCCCTTGTTCTGCTTGAATATTGCTTGATGTATTGCTGGGATGGTGGCAAGAGAGAAAGTTGAGTTTGAAGGTGAAGACCAGAGTTTGGGGGTCAAGTTGCTACTTATAGCTTATGTAAGATTGGGCAGGTCACGCCCCTCCTGGCACCTCAGGTACTAGCCAGGCGCCCTGTGGGCCATAAGCAGGCACCCCGGGGGAGGGGGGCCCACAGCTGTCCAAGCTACACAGGACCTGGCCTGAGGCTGCGGCTTCCAAGAAGGCCCTGCCCTGGGCTCTGACTGCAGGGACCAAAGGCCAAGGCAGGAATGGGGATCCCTCTCTCATGATTGGGTTGTTGCAGGACCCTGTTTCTTTGCTCTGGCCATATCTCCTGGCTGACCTTTGCCTGTCAGATGGGGTCCAAGGCAATGCCAGAGGGCAGGCAAACCCCTGGATCACGTCCCAGCAGATGTGATGGGGTTTTAATGTAGGCCAGGAGGCCCAGGCTGGCCGACCCGTAGGCTGGCTTATGGCAGATGGCAGCAGGCGGGCGTTGCTCTGCTTTGGGCTTGCAGCTGATTTCCTCTCCTTGGCACTGATGGGTGACATCACTGCTATTTTCCACAAGCAGCTAAGCCATCACTTTTCTCGTTGACTGTGCCTGCCACCCGTGCCCCTCCCGGCTCAGGAACGCCCTCCCTCCCTGCTCAGCTCTGCCCCCTGCAGCACCCAGCCGGTCATTCCAGGCCGAGAGGCTGGTTTTCCTGATGACCATCTAATCTCAATGCAGCACTCGCCACCCTCTCCCCTCCCCCATTCCTGCAGAGTCACTGCCTGGGCCTCTAGGAAGTGTGTTCAGCTGCAGGAGGAGGAGAAGCTCTGAAACCCAGCCGCAGCTCCATCTTATAGGAGGGAATGCCCAGGCCAGGGCTGGGACCAGACTGCTCTAAGATCACGTAGCAGTAGAACTGGTCCCCAGGGAGGAGCTAGAAAGGGATGACCATGACCGCTTGGCTGGTGACATCAGGCCCCTGAAGAGAGAGCACTCAGAGTGCTGTCCTCGGTGGGAAAGGCCACAGGGCCTGGGGCACCCACACTGGAGGAGCAGTGCAGGTGGCAAAGGCCGCTCAGGATGCCAGGGAATGTGGAGAAGGCCCAAACCAAGCAGGGGCCCAGAGCTCAGCACCCTGCCCTTGGTGCCCACGTGGCCCTGTCCTCGGTGCCCCGTCCCTTCTGGCAGTTTGTAACTGCTTCCTAGATCATGCTGTTATGCAGGGTTGGTACTCTGAGGTCCCCAGGGCCATTCTCACCTGCACATGCTGCCCTATGGGTGTCCATTGTCAGCAACCTCGGGGAGGCCCCTGGGTTCCTCGGCCCCAGAGGACCTGGGGCATAGGATGTGTGCATGTCCAGCCAGGTTCCTGGGGCAGAGTTCACACACCCTGCCTGCTCTGCCCCCATGATGTTTGAGACCTGTTATGAAAGCAGAAAACTTAGCTCCCGAGGGCTGGAAAAGGACATGGCCCTGGGACCCCGGGAGGCCCAGAGCAGGCCCAGCTGCAGCGGCTTCCTGGGGACCCTGCCTCCCAGAACTCTGAGGCATGAAGGCCGCCTGCCTCGGGCCCCTGCCCTGTGGCCCACATCAGGCATCTCTCCCAGAATAGCCTCCCCCACTCCCCCCACCTCATCCTTGGCTCCAACTGAGGGCTCACATGCTGGGCCTGAGTGGAGCATCTCCTCCCTGGGCGTCAGTCAGCTTCCTTCTCCTTAGAATGAGGGGTCAGCCTTCTAGGCCTCTGACCTCCTGTCCTGGGGCCCCATCTGAGGCCGTTTCCTCTTCAGTAACAAGAATTCCTTTGCCCAGTTTGTAGGCATTTGGTGAGGATCAGTAATGGAGTGATTCTTCTAAATAGGAGACCCCCTAGGCTAATCCCTTTATTTCACAGAGGAGGAAACAGGCCCAGAGAGGTCAGCAGCTTGCTGGAGGGCACAGAGATGGTATTTGAACCTGGGCCTTTCTTACCCTGAGACCACCCCCAACCATTGGGCCATTCTCCTTCCTTGAGGATGGATGTCAGTGCCTTTTGTGCCCCTGGAAAGGGGGTCCTTGGGGTCCCTCCCACCCCCCGGATCTCTTGCACTCGCGGCCTCACAGCAGCCATTCAGCTGTTGCCCAGGATGGGGATCCCAGCCTGTTCCTGGCCCTGAGACTTCTTCCTAAAGCATTTCAGTGACAAGAGGAAGGCCGGGGCCACTGGGCTCCGAGCTGATGGGGAGCAGGCACAGGTGGCACTGAGGGGCCTGGCCCCTCCCCCCAGGCATAGGGCTTCCAGTGACATTGGTCTCTTCCGTTCCACCCTTTTCTGTAGAGGAGATTGTGGCCCACGCCAGCAACGTGTCCTCCCTGGTGTTGGGCAAAGGCTCGGGACGGCTTTTAGCAACAGGAGGAGATGATTGCCGGGTTAACCTGTGGTCAGTGAACAAGCCCAACTGCATCATGGTAAGCAGCACCAGGGCAGGGGGGGCAGGCAGGGTCTGGTTGGGGGGGAGGGGCCACAGAAACAGGTGCGTCCCCGGACTGGAGGCGCTGGGCCATCTCCTCTGCATTCCTGCTCTTCTCCCAAGTGACTCCAAGGGAGTGGGGGAGATGCTCACATAGGTCCCCTCAGGCCTGAGAGCCGATCTGCCAAGAACCACAGAGCCCGGGAGGCGGGCCCGCAGTGCGGGGCCGAGCACCCAGCCGGGGATCCTGGCTCTTTGGGAAAACCATTCAGCCTCTCAGGGCCTCAGTTTCCTCTTCTGTAAAATGAGAGGGTTGAGCTACATAATGCTCTAAAATCTCTGATCCTATGAAAGACGTAGTAAGAGCAGAGAGCAGAAAAGCGGGACTGAAGCTAAGGGCAGGAGCATCGCCTGAGTGTGGGAAGCAGAGGATTGGACCTCTGGAGCTTCTCTCACGCCAGAGACGAGAGCCATTTTTCAGCTGACAGACTCAGGCAGGCCTGGCTGCATTCCATTTGGAGCCAGCACACTTGGGAGATGGCTGCAGGCCACAGCCAAGAAGCGTCCTCCACAAGATGCAGTTGTCATCTTTTGGACGAGCCCCCGCAGGGACAAACCGCATGATCCGTTGTGGGGGCGGCCCCGCTCCCTCATCTAGCCTGAGGCTGCCTCGGCACAGTCCTAGGGACAGAGAACGGGCTGCCGCCCTTGATCTCCTGGGGTCCCAATTTACTGCCATGGCTCTTGCCTGCTCTGACCCCTGTGAGAATCTCCTCATCTCCCAAGCAGGGCCTTCTCACAGTCTCTGTGCAAAGCTGAGCCCCTGGGGAGCATGGAAGAGCTGCTCACTGCAGTTAGGATGGTAGCAGCATCCCGGGGACCAGGACCATGGGGGAACCCACATGCTGCGGCATCATTTGTCCCCCTGTGGAGCATTGGCTCGGGGATAGGCCGTGGGCCAGAAACCTTCACCCTGGCTCTGAGTGCTGTCTTCGGGAGGGTGTGTGAGGGGAGCATGGTCTGTGTTGACTGCTTTGGGCTAAAAGAGTTACCTGGGAGGAGAAGAACAGTAAGTAGGCCAGGGCGATAGGATCAAATCATCTGGAATGACACCTTTCCCTTTGAGAGTTGGGGAAACTGAGGCAAAGGAAAGTGTTCTTCCCAGAAGTGAGCTATAGAGTCTGAGTTAGGACTCTGGCCCTCCCTCCTCAGGCCTGTACTGCTTCTGTTTGGGGCGGTAGCCTCTGGCCCTTCTCTAATCGTGCTGCTCCTCTAGGCCACTTGTCTTTTGTCCACAGAGCTTAACTGGCCACACGTCGCCCGTGGAGAGCGTCCGACTCAACACCCCCGAGGAGCTCATTGTGGCCGGATCTCAGTCAGGCTCCATTCGCGTTTGGGACCTGGAAGCTGCCAAAAGTAGGTTTGGGCTCTTGCTTTTTTCCATCGTTTTTGTCTTTATGTTCCCATTGAGGGTCCGGGGGCTTCATGGAGCTGGAACAGGCTCCTCCCAGAAACTTTTCCTCTTGTCTTGTGTGAAAGGTTGATTGAAGCACTCAGCGTTTATCATTTTATTCACCTCTGTCTGTAGGCTTAAGGACTGTCTGGCCTTCTCTGCCTCAAGGAGGAGAATGAAGGACCAGATCCCCTGATGGAAGCCCCAGAGCCCAGGCCAGGCTTTTTTGGGCTGAGCCAGAGGTGGCATCCAAACAGCTCTGAGCAGCACGCAGGCAGGGATCAGGCTCACCCTCTGCCCAGGGCCTGGTGAAGTGCGACAGCAATGGGCGTTATAGTCGTTCTTCCCATTACTATTCCTGTCATTCAGTATATTGGCCCCTCATCCTGGAAAACCCTCTGCCCCATCTGGGCCCACCAGAATTCTGTCCAAAGCTCAGGCTAGGTGCTGATTCCTCCTTTAGCCCCTGGGCCTGCCCTTTCCTCCCAAGCTAGAAGTGATCTCACTTTCCCCTGCTCTCTTAGAACACTTGATTTATCAAGCTCTTGCGACATTTTTCTTCCTATGTTCCATGTGCTTTACACATAGTAGCTGCCAAACAAACATTGATTCAAATTAAAGGGAAAAGGAATGGAGGGAAGAGAGGGAGAAGGAAGAAAGGGAAGAAGAAAAAATGGACTTTGGGGAGAAAGTATCATCAATAGTTAGCCACGTGCTCCTATGTGGTGGGAAAAGTTGCCCACAAGATAGCCTGTGACAGCTAATTAACAACGGTGCTAGCTAATTGATGATAATTAATAGCCAACAAATGGCCTTTGGGCCTGGTCAGCCTGCTGGATGTGTTCTAAATGATTTGCAGGAGGGGAAAAGCCCATGAGAGTGTTGTTGCCCACATTGTCTGTGTTTCTAGTTAATCGGCATTTCTGTGGAATATTGACCTAACAACTATATACATTAGTTCAGTATGTAATATGGAGATTATGTACATATAAACAACAATCTGTATTATATACTGATATAACTAAGTTGTTGTAAATGCACTTCCGACCAGTACCCCAGTGGCTCCAGGTTCAGAGTCGAGACATGGGCTTCAGATGGCTTTCTTTCCAGCATTCTGTCTCCTCTCATGGCTCCCTGCCCACCTCGAAAGCTGTGCCCACGTGCCTTTGGCCGAATGCCCTTTTTCATCTCTGCCATGGAGCAGCAGCAATTATAGACCATAAGGCAGCTAACCGGGTCTTGTTACATTTTGAAAACCTGCTCTTGCTCAAGAACAGAGAACTGCTTGGAAGGCTTAATTCCCAACCCTCTTGGAGAAACACCCATCAGATGGCAAGAACAAACGGTGGTTGTAAAGTACAGCATCCCAACGAACTGGTCTTGCGGCTCTGCACCAAGCCATTGCATCAGGAGTGATGGTGCCTCCAGCCCTCCTTGGGATCTCCTTACTCAGGCTTCAGAGCTCATGGTGAGGGCAGCCCGGTTTCTGAGATGCCCTGTTAAGAAAGAGGAGCCTCAGGGGTGGGGCCTGGAGCTCCCCCAGAGAATCAAAGGGTGGGGAGCATTGTGCACCCCACTTGTCCTTCACCAGCCACACAAGCCTGTAAGTTTCTGGGAGCACCGGACACAAGGCCAGAGCTCCGCCCTGGACAGAGGGACCCCCAGGGAAGGGGAGTCAGAGCAAATGGAGGGGCTTGTTTGTGTTTGAGGAGATCAAGGAAAAAGGGAGCCAAGGAGCTAGTGCTGGGCTTGTTCCAGAACTCAGCCGTCTGGGAAGGAGCATGAGGCCTGTCTTTGAGGCCCATCTTCACTGACTCCTTGAACTGGATGATCCCAGCCTCATCATCCACAAAGAGGGGACAACAGCCTCTCTTGTGGGAGGATCACAAGGTTGTGATGAGAATCAGAGCAAAAATGTTCTGAAAAGACTTAAAAAGCAGGAAGGAACAAGAATCATTTGTTCTGAGTGAGTGGAGCTAGAAGGTGAGCCACCTGGATTCTACTCCATCTTGCTCCCTCATCCCCCAGGACTAAATTCCCTGCACATGCACACATTCTTTGCTGGGGGAACAAATGCCTTGAAAAGCTTCGAGCAAGTCAGTTAAATGATCATTTATTAAAGGCTTTTGGTGTTACAGGCGCTGTACCAAGTGCTGGGGGCACAAAGAAAAGCAAAGACTGGGAGTCTGCCCTCCAGGAGGTCATGTCCTAATGGGGGGAGGCAGCAGCAATCTGTGTACAAGGGAGAGATAGGAAAATTGGGAAGCACCCTCAGAGGGAGCAGGACCTTCAGCAAGGGACTCCCCTCTGAGACCTGGGCCCGGCCCATTCCCCCAGACCACCCAAGCAGATGTGCTGGTTCTGCAGAAGGTGGAGGATCTGTCAGACTTCTCTCAGCTCGACGTCAGGGTTTGCAGCGTTATTTGGAAAACGGCAGAAGAGACTCATTTGAAGTTATAGGAAACTTGAATTCATTCTCCCTAGAGTGGGGCCTTCATAGGCTACAGTTCTCATGCTTTATTTGCCAGACAAACCTCCTCCTCAAGGCAGAGAAGGCCACAGTGGGAACTACAGGAATTGCCGGGGCCCTCGAGCCTCCAGCAGCTGCAGTGAGGACTGAGATGTAAGAGTGTTCTAGGGAGCCCTCGTCCCCAGCAGTGGGCTGGCCCTCTTAGGCCGGGCCCTTCAGGAGCATGGCAGCCTGGAGGAGGCAGCTGAATGCCAGCTCATCCCCTCCCTCTGAGGGGGTCTGAACAGACACCCCTGGGACCTCACATGGAGCAAAGGGTGCCCCACTCCTCATCAGGTGCTGAAGGATTCTGCAAACCTGCTTCCTGCCAAGTCCAGGGATCCCAGAGACTGGCTCAAGGGATGCCTGGTGGGGGGCACTGACACCCTTCAGAAAACGGGTTTTATAACACGCCAGGCAGAGCGCACAGTGAGGCAGCAACGGCTAAGAGTTTATTGGCAGCTTCACTGCAGCCTGACGGGAAGGCACTGGCCACTGGCTTTCTGTGTCTCGCATCACAGACCTGCTGGTTTTCCTTCAGAATGCTGCTTGTTCATTCTTAAAAAGAGAAAAACACGATGGAAATTAAAGACCACAGAGATGGGCCACAGGATCAAGGGTTTGATAAGTGTGTCCGTGATCCAGAGACTCATTTATCATACTCTTTTTTTTATTATTAAAGCTTTTATTTGTATAACACATGCATGGGTAGTTCCTCAGCACTGATCTTTACAAAGCTTTCCATTACAACTTTTACCCCCAGTCCCCTCCCCTCCCCTAAATGGCAGGAAGTCCACTACATGTTAATAATGTTGAAATACTTGACAAGTTGTGCAAGAAAAATCCTATCTACAAGAAAAAAAAAAAAGAAAACCAGAGAAAGGAAACACAATGCAAGAAAACATCAATAGAGAGCTTGAAAATGTTATGTTGTCCATATTTCATATCCCTCTCTCAGGGTGTATATGGCTTTCTTCAGTGAACAATTGGAACTGGTTTGAGACAATTCTTTGTTGCGGAGAGCCATGTCCATCAGAATTGATCATCATGTAATACTGTTGTTGCCGTGTATAATGATCTCCTGGTTCTGCTCGTTTCACTCAGCATCAGTTCATGCAAGTCTCTCCGGGCCTCTCTGAAATCGTCCTGCTGGTCGTTTCTTACAGAGCATTAATATTCCATAACATTCATATACCATAATTTATTCAGCCACTCTCCAATTGATGGGCATCCCTTCAGTTTCCAGTTTCTAGCCACTACAAAAAGGGCTGCCACAAACATTCTTGCACATGTGGGTCCCTTTCCCTCCTTTAAGATCTCTTTGGGATATAGGCCCAGTAGAAACACCGCTGGGTCAAAGAGTATGCACAGTTTGATAACTTTTTGAGCATACCTCCAAATTGCTCTCCAGAATGGCTGGATCTGTTCACAGTTCCACCAACAATGTATCAGTGTCCCAGCTTTCCCACATCCCCTCCAACATTCATCGTTATCTTTTCCTGTCATTTTAGCCAATCTGACAGGTGTGTAGTGGTCCCTCAGAGTTGTCTTAATTTGCATTTCTCTGATCAATAGTGATTTGGAGCAACTTTTCATATGATTATAAATAGTTTTAATTTCATCATCTGAAAATTGTCTGTTCATATCCTTTAATCACTTATCTATTGAAGAGTGGCTTGAATTCTTATAAATATGAGACAATTCTCTATATATTTTAGAAATGAGGCTTTTATCAGAACCCTTAAATGTAAAGATGATTTCCCAATTTGATGTTTCCCTCCTAATCTTGTCTGCATTAGTTTTGTTTGTACAGAAACTTTTTAACTTAATATAATCAAAATTATCTATCTGGTATTCAATTAAGAGTTCCAGACCTTCTTTGGACATGAATTTATTCCATCTCCACAGGTCTGAGAGGTAAACTATCCTATGTTCCTCTAATTTGGTTATAATATCACTCTTTATATCTAGATCATGAACCCATTTAGATCTTATCTTGGTATGTGGTGTTAGGTGTGGGTCAAGCCCTAATTTCTTCCACACTAGTTTCCAATTTTCCCAGCAGTTTTTGCCGAATAGTGAGTACTTATCCCAAAAGCTGGGGTCCTTGGGTTTATCAAACACTAAATTGCTAAAGTTATTGCCTAGATTGTCCTGATATCCTATCCTATGCCACTGATCGACTGCTCTATTTCTCAGCCAGTACCAAATGGTTTTGATGACCGCTGCTTTATAATATAGTTTTAGATCTGGTACAGCAAGGCCACCTTCATTAGCATTTTTTTTTCATTAATTCCCTTGAAATTCTTGACCTTTTGTTCTTCCAAATGAACTTTGCTACTATTTTTTCTAGATCTGTAAAATAATTTCTTGGGAGTTTGATTGGTATGGCACTAAATAAGTAGATTAGTTTGGGTAGCATTGTCATTTTTATTATATTCGCTCGGCCTACCCATGAGCACTTAATGTTTTTCCAATTGATTAGGTCTGATCTTAGTCATTTATTATACTCTTAAAACAAAATAAAGTTTCTTTGAAGTTGTCCAAACAACCATCCCGGGCGTTGGTACCTTCTGTCAGAGGGATCGGGGAGGCCAGACCTTGAAAAGGATCCCCTGGGCTGAGAGCTGCAGGCATCCTCGTCCCCTCTGCTGCCCCTGAGCCTTGAACGGGAAGCTTACCCCTGAAAACCACGGGCCTCCCAGAGGCTCCCTCTCCCAACATGGGCACGGGCGACGGGCACATGGGGAGTGAGTGCTGCGGGCTGGCTTCCTGCTGCGCGTTTCACCCATCCTGGCAGAAGCAGCTGCCCTCTTGTTGTGTCAGACAACAAAACCCACATCCCGATTCTCTTGTCTTCCCCCTTGGCAGTACTTCGTACCTTAATGGGGCATAAAGCCAACATCTGCAGCCTGGACTTCCATCCCTATGGGGAGTTCGTAGCCTCTGGTTCTCAGGATACAAATATTAAGGTAAGGCCCCATCCCCAAGCACTGCAGGCCCCAATGGAGACCTGCAGCTCGCTTGTGTGACCCTCAGTGTTGGAAACGTGGTAAAGACGGAGTGCTTCCCAGATGAGGACCATTTCTGGTCCCTCAGTATGGGCTCCCCCTAACTTCTGGGGCCAGACCCCAGACTGGGGGTGCCCACTGCCTGCATCCAGAAGGTGAAATGGGAGAGTGCAGCTCTGAGCTGGATCGACCAATTTTGGCCAAAGCAGGGTCAGGGAAACGTGGTCCAGACAGTTGTCTCTCTGGGTGCTGATCATGGAGGGAGAGGGGGAGCCCCCGACTTCAGAACTTGTTTGTAGGCTAGGAGCCAGACCCAGTCCCCTTCCGGGTATTGTTATTGCTGAGTCTGTGGCCTTGACCGCCCACCCTCCTGACCTCCTCCCCTCTGCTTCTCTTTTCCCCAGCTCTGGGACATACGGAGAAAAGGCTGTGTGTTCCGGTACAAGGTACGAGGTCGTCGTCGATACAACTGAGAGAATTGTGCTGTGTTTGGAGGGCACAGGAGGAGAGCGGGCAGTCTGGTTAAGGGAAAAGTGGCAGAGGTGGCCCTCAAGGCTCTCCTTGGCCATTACCCTTTCCCTGGCTTTACTTCCTTTCCCTTGTCCAGCCCTTGCCAGACCCCAGGCCTGGATGCTCCTCAGTGTCCACCACCTCCTCTCCCGTTCCCATCTGCTGAACAGAGCAGGAGGCAGCCACATAAATGCCAGCTGAGGACACGTGCTTCCTCAGCAGGCCATCCTTTTGTTCCTCTCAAGGTCGTTCCCATCAAAGACAGAGTGGACCACCCTCAGGCAAACTCCCCTGATTTCTGCCAAAGGCACGGCCTCCTTGCCAGCTTTGTGATCCCCTAGACTGGCGACCTCCACATCATCTCTGACTTCTCCCTCTCCTGTAACGTAGCCAGCCGCTTGTCAGAGCTCGGCATTTCTCTCTTCCCAACATATCTAACAGAAAAGAAGTGGGAAATGCAGGTGCTGCTGCCTGCGCCTCCTTGCCCGGCCTCTTGACCAGGCTTGTTTCTCTTTCAGGGGCACACTCAGGCTGTCAGATGTCTCCGGTTTAGCCCCGATGGGAAATGGTTAGCGTCTGCTGCAGATGACCACAGCGTGAAGGTAGATCCTGGCCCCCCCTTCTTGCATGGGCTCAGAGTTGGGACGACGGGTCACTTCTGTAGTCTCCTGCCTAGGCCCAGTGGAACCGATTTGTCCTCAAGCAGATGCCAGTGTTTCTGTGGGACAGATTATCCCTAAGAGCCAAAGTTTCCATGCTCTGCGCTCGGGCCTTGTCCCAGCCTGGAAACAAGGAAGTAGCTGAACTGCCCCCGATGAGCTCCGTGCTCAGGCCTGGCTCTCTCACTTCCCCAGCTTTGGGATCTGACTGCGGGGAAGATGATGTCTGAGTTCCTGGGACACACGGGGCCTGTCAACGTGGTAGAGTTTCACCCAAATGAGTACCTCCTGGCTTCTGGCAGCGCTGACAGGTGAGCGGAGCCCTCATGGCAGGGGTTCGACCTGGGAAGGGCAGCCTTCCAAGCCATTGTGACCTCCCCTTCTACTGAGAATTTGGGGCACGCTTTGGAGCAGGAGAGCAGGGACATCCCCTGAGGGCCAGGACCTTTCTGGCTGTTTTTTGCCCAGAGGGTCCAAATGAAAGAGCATCTGGGCAGCCTAAGTCTGAGGCGGCTGTTGTCAGCTGGGCCTTTGAGCAGGACTTTGCCGTGTTGGAGAAGATTGATCGATCTCACTTGTTACCTTCTGGCTTTTGTATTTGTTACATCCCCGCCCCGCCCCCCCCCAGGCCCTTCAGGTGCATTTGTACCTTGTGAGCCCTTAATCAGTGCTTTTTCATTCACACTTCCCCTGGTGAGCCTGCCACTAGGCATGCCTGGCTCCTAGGCCCATATTCTTCTGTCTCTGGTTCCATCCCTAGACAGTCTGGGTCCCTGTGATTTACCGCCATTTAGGAGTTTTTTAGGAGACGGGACCCCCCACATAGGACTAGGGAGGAGGGACAAGCCTACCTATGTCCTGGGGGTCGTTTCCTCTTGCAGGACAATCCGCTTCTGGGATCTGGAGAAGTTCCAGGTGGTCAGCTGCATCGAAGGGGAACCCGGGCCCGTCAGGTATGTGGGTGTGCCCTCAGCATCGGGCATTTGGGAGATCAGGCTCCCTCGGTCCCTTGTTGCAGGCAGCTTTAGGTCCCTCTGGACCCTTGGGTCTCGGGCTGAACACAGACAGAACTTGTTTCAGAACCACCCTGGGCTTCTGAGGGCCTTCCAGGAATGACCTTCGACTGGGCCAGGACCTCCCTTGGGTAGCGGGGCTGGTTTTCCCATTGGCTTCTGGGTGACCTCCTTCTCCACTCCCTATCTGTTGCCAGGAGTATACTCTTCAACCCTGATGGCTGCTGCTTGTACAGTGGGTGTCAAGACTCCCTTCGGGTGTACGGCTGGGAACCGGAGCGCTGCTTCGATGTGGTCCTGGTGAACTGGGGCAAGGTGGCCGACCTGACCACCTGCAACAACCAGCTGGTGAGCGCAGCCAGCGGGCGGCCCCCTCCCCGCAGTCCAAGCTGGAGCCAAACTAGTCAGTGGAACTAATGGCTACATCTTTAGACGTCACTAGGTCCAGTCCTCCCCATTGTTGTATGTGTATTTTTAAGACTAAATCTAGTGTTAGGGGCAGCTAGTGGCGCAGTGGACAGAGCACCAACCCTGAAGTCAGGAGGACCTGAGTTCAAATCTGGTCTCAGACACTTCCTAGCTGTGTGACCCTGGGCAAGTCATTTAACTCCAACTGCCTCAGCCCAAAAAAAAAAAAAAAAAGACTAAAGTTTTAGAACGAAATTAACAAAAACCCTATTTTCCTTCCCTCCTACCTGCTTCCCTCATTGGGAGAAAAAACACCCAAACACCCTTGTCATAAACCCTCATAGTTGAGCAGTACGGGCTCCTGCGCTTTCCGTGTCCATCTCTGCTCCCATCTGCCCCAGGGCCAGCCACGTGCCGCCGGCTCCACCGGGGCCTCCGTTGTGACACTGATCCAGGTTCCGAGTCCTTCAGGCGCGTGTTTGTACAGTGTGGTGGTGCTGGCATAAGTTGGGCAGACGTCCAGAGTGCTTGGCCCGACCAGGTGCCGCCGAGCCCTCCTGGGCCAGCTTTGCCAGGCGGAACCCCAGGCCTGCGTGGGCAGCTCTCCCCTTGTCTGTGATGTGGAGCCTGTTTCCATGGGGCTAGCCACTAACATTTGCCAGATTTAGAGATGCCATCCAGGTAGAGAGTGAGCTGAGTGCCCGGGCACGTGGCTGCTGGGGGCCAGGAGGCTTCCTCACCTCGGGCATTGAGAGGGAAGGGCTCGGGCTGGCTGCTCTCCACAGGCCCTTCCAGTGCTGACATTCTGGTTTCCTTGAGCCCAGATCGGCGTCTCCTTTGCCCAGAGCAACGTTTCCTCTTACGTGGTGGATCTGAACCGGGTCACGAGGTCTGGGACTATTGTGCAGGACCCAGTGCAGGACAGCAGGCCTGTGGCTCAGCCCACGCCCACCGGTTCCACCATCCGCCGAGGCTATGAGAGGCCGGCCACAGCCTGCAGCAAACCCCAGAGGTGAGCCGGGGAGCCCGGGGCACATGGGCCGGGGGATTCACCCCAGCGGAGAGGTTTGACCAGGTGTTCCCCGAGAAAAGCAGAGGCCGGGAGGCTGGCCACCGGCCTCACCCAGGGGCTTCCCTCTCCCTCCTCTCCCCTCCTCCCTCATCCTCCCTCCCCTCCCCCCTGGCTGGGCACGGCAGGGTGAAGCAGAACTCGGAGAGCGAGAGGCGAAGCCCCAGCAGCGAGGATGACCGTGACGAGCGTGAATCCCGGGCCGAGATCCAGAACGCTGAGGACTACAAGGAGATCTTCCAGCCCAAGAACAGCATCAGTGAGTCCGGGGCCCCAGGCGGCCGGAGAGGCCAGAGAGGCCAGGATGGGCGGCTGGAGAGGCCGGGGCAGAAGCCGGGCTGCTCTGGGAGCTCCTTCACCCCTTCACTTTACCTCTGCAGGTCGGACCCCACCCAAGAGGAGTGAGCCATTCCCCGCCCCTCCAGAGGACGGTGAGTGGGGGGAAGGGCGGCGGCCTTGTCTCCCCCCTCCCCCTTACCCCTCTGAGCGTGAGCTCAGCGAATCTTTGCCCTTTTCCCTAGACGTGGCCATAGCAAAGGAGGCATCCAAGCCCAGCCAGGCCATGGACGTCCAATTCCCGATGCCAAACAGAGGAAACGTATGTTTCGGGGGCTGGAGGGAGCCTGGCCGGGCGGCGAGGGGGGAGAGCAGGGGTCCGCCCTGACAGCCCATGCTCCTCTCTCCCTCTAGTCTGACTTTGTGCCCAGGGTTCCCGTTGCCACCTCCACCCCAATGCCCAAAGCTGAGCCCGCTGTCATTCCTGCTGCCAGAAATGAGCCCATTGGGCTCAAAGCCTCCGACTTCCTACCTGTAAGGAAAGTGGGCGCAGCCTGGGGAGGTATCAGGGCCATGTGGGGGGGTAATCATGGGGTCCACACTCACCTTACAAAGGATGGGCCCTCCCATCTCCTGCCCCGGGCCTCCTACGCCCCGCGGTGCAGCCTCACACACCTGCTTGGGTCGGGGGAACCAGAGAGCCAGGCCCAGCTCCTCCTCCTGCACACAGCCCAGCAAACGAACCTTTTGCCTCTGCCCAGGCCGTGAAGATGCCCAACCAGTCAGAGATGGTGGATGAAGAGGCCATGTCCCAGATCCGAAAGGGCCACGACACCATGTGTGTGGTTCTGACCAGCCGTCATAAGAACCTGGACACGGTGCGGGCCGTCTGGACCACGGGCGACATCAAGGCAAGGAGGCCCCCGGGGGCTGCTCCACCGCTGGGTCATGGTGGTTCTGGATGGGCCCAGACCAGAAGCAGAGATCTGGGCCAGAACTCGAGACTCCACAGGCCTGTGCATAGATTGGGGACATCAGGGACTTGGATGGAAAAAGCCCTTCTTGCTTCTCTCTGGGTCCCTTTGTATTCATACACTGCATTGAAAAGACCCCATTCTGAGGGGTGGGTGGGGCTCTAAAGGGGAAGGATTGTTTGAGGGAAGTGGTTTTCAAAAGCAAAATAGTAGGAAGGAGGGAAAGGGGATAAGAAAGAGAAAAGCATAAGCTAGGGTAAATAAGATGGCAGGAAATACAGAATTAGTTATTTTAACTGTGAATGTGAATGGAATGAACTCTCCCTTAAAGCAGAAGCAGATAGCAGACTGGATTAAAAACCAGTATCCAACAATATGTTGTATACAAGAAACACATCTAAAACACAGAGATACACACAGGGTGAAGGTAAAAGGCTGGAGCAGAATCTATTATGCTTCAGGTGAACAAAAAAAAGCAAGGGTAGCAATCCTGATCTCAGACCAAGTAAAAGCAAAGATAGACCGAATTAAAAGAGACAAAGAAGGAAATTATATCTTCCTAAAGGGTACCATAGATGATGAAGCAATATCAATACTAAACATATATGCACCAAATGGTATAGCATGGAAATTCCTAAAGGAAAAGTTCAGAGAGATGCAAGAAGAAATAGACAGCAAAACTATAATAGTGGGGGATCTCAACCTCCCTCTCTCAGAACTTGATAAATCAAACCACAAAATAAATAAGAAAGAAGTTAAGGAGGTAAACAAAATGTTAGAAAAGTTAGGTATGATAGATCTTTGGAGGAAATTAAATGGAGACAGAAAGGAGTTTACTTTTTTCTCAGCAGTCCATGGAACTTATACAAAAATTGACCATGTGTTAGGACACAAAAACCTTAAAATCAAATGCAGGAAGGCAGAAATAGTAAATGTATTTTTTTCAGGTCATGACGGAATAAAAATCACATGCAATATAAGGCCAGGAGAAAATAGGCCAAAAAGCAATTGGAAACTAAATAATTTTATCCTAAAGAATGAATGGGTGAAACAGCAAATTACAGACACAATTGCTAATTTCATTCAAGAGAATGACAATAATGAGACCACATACCAAAATTTGTGGGATACAGCCAAAGCGGTAATAAGGGGAAATTTTATATCTCTAGATGCTTATTTGCATAAAATAGAAAAAGAGAAAATCAATGAATTGGGCTTGCAACTAAAAAAGCTAGAGAAAGAACAAATTAAAAACCCCCAATCAAATACCAAACTTGAAATCCTAAAAATAAAAGGAGAGATTAGTAAAATTGAAAGTAAAAAAACTATTGAAAAGACCCCATTCTGGGGGGGGAGGGCCTCACCACAGCTTTGCTTTGGGACTCAGTGGCCCAGGCAGCTCCTGATGCCAGGGCCACGCCTCTGTCTCCCCAGACATCCGTGGACTCGGCCGTGGCCATCAATGACCTGTCCGTGGTTGTAGACCTCCTCAACATAGTGAATCAGAAAGCGTAAGTGCCAGGGGCCCAGTGCGGGCAGGGGCCGGGCAAGGGGCCCGGTGCGGGCAGGGCCTCGGACTGGCTGCTCTCTCGTCCTGCAGGTCTCTTTGGAAACTGGACCTCTGTACCACTGTCCTCCCCCAGATCGAGAAGCTGCTTCAGAGCAAATATGAAAGGTAAAGGCCGAGCACCCCCCCCCACATGCACATCTGTGTGTGCTCTCCCTGGCCCCCTCCCCCATCATCAGGGGCTCTCCTTGGCAGTCTCCGGCCGGCCCCCCTCTTTCTCTGGCGAGCTCCCTCCCCCAGGGCGGTGGGGGGCAGCGTTTGGAGGCGGGCCCCCCTGAGTGCAGCCCCAGCCGCTGTGCCTCTCACTTGGGAGACGGGGCTCCCTAAGTGTGTGGTTGTGGGGGTGAGGGCCCCTCCTCAGCCATAGCCGGCTCCCTTTGCCTCCGGCCCCAGGGAGACACTCTCCCGCCCTGCTGGGCGCTCAGTCCTTCAGGCTCGTCCGGCTCTCCGGGACCCCATTTGGGGTTTTCTTGGCACAGACCCTGGAGAGCTTTGCCACTTGCTTCTGCAGGGCATTTTACAGAGGAGGAAACTAAGGCAGGCGGGTGCCGTGGCTTCCCAGGGAGTCACGGCGAGTGAGTCGGAGGCCGCGTTTGAACCCGGGTCCTCCTGACTCTGCCCGGCCCTCTGTGCCCCGAGATAACATTAGGAGGCAGAGAAGCCGGCTTGGCCCACAGCGCGAGACCCCCTCCCACCCAGCCCAAGGAGCTCCTTGGCCTCCTACCCAAGTGGGAGCCCGCCGGCCCGGCGCCCTGACTCTGTGCGTCTCTCCCCAAAGCTACGTGCAGACGGGCTGCACCTCCCTAAAGCTGATCCTGCAGCGCTTCCTGCCCCTGATCACGGACATCCTGGCTG
Organism: Myrmecobius fasciatus; assembly: GCA_023553655.1. Classification (NCBI taxonomy): domain Eukaryota; kingdom Metazoa; phylum Chordata; class Mammalia; order Dasyuromorphia; family Myrmecobiidae; genus Myrmecobius; species Myrmecobius fasciatus. The sequence continues at coordinate 35,489 of JAJPUD010011092.1, read as the reverse complement.
CCCCACCTTCAGTGGGTGTGGACATCAGCCGAGAGGAGAGGTGAGGGGGCCGGGCGCGGGGCTGGAGGGGGGGCCGGGCAAGGCCAGGACTAGAGGAGGAACTCTGGGAAGCCCATGGCCGGGCAGGGCGAGGGGGGCCCTCCTGCTGCCCCTCTTCCCTGGGTCTCCCAGGAGGGGGATGGGAGCTGGCCAGGGGAGTGGGGCCAGGCCTCCCTCACCCCAGTCCTCCCTCTGCCCCCAGACTCCACAAGTGCAGGCTGTGCTACAAGCAGCTGAAGAACATCAGCCACCTCATCAAGACCAAGTCCGGCCTCAGCGGCCGCCACGGCAGTGCCTTCCGGGAGCTGCACCTGCTCATGGCCCCCTTGGACTGAGTGACCAGCACATCCCCGGGCTCGCACGCACACCCTCTGCCCGGCCCCTGCTCAGCCTGTCCCCAGGACCTCCACACGCAGAGGGGGACAGGGCTGGGCCGGGACTCGAGGCAGAGAACCCCCCTCCTGCCCCTCGCCCCCCAGGCCTAGAGGTTCTGGAAGCCCGGCTCTCCCACTCACGTCGCCTCTCCGTTCTCCCCGTCCCGGACCCGCTCTGGGGTCCAGCCACGTCTGTTGGGCTGGGACCCGTGCGGGCTTTGTCCCGAGAGACTCGGACCTCCGCCCCAGCGTCCACACGGCGCCCAGAAACTCCCTGCCAGCGGTGCGGGCGCCCAGCTCTGCGCGTCTCCTGCAGAGGGAGGAGAGTGGGCCAGCCCGGGGCTCCTGCAATGACTTTGTTCTCCAATAAACCACTGTCCAACTTGGCCCCCTTCTCCCTCCTTCCGGGCCGGCCTGGAGGCCCTCAGGTAGAGGGGAGCTGGCTGAAACCTGGGCTCCTTCGGAAAGAGGTCTGGAAGCCTGCCCTCGAGGACCCCAGCAGGTGGGCAGGCGGGTGCAGCAGCACACTGATCCTGGCTCGGCCATGGCTCACCCCTAAGCTGGAGGGTCTCCCCCAAGGACCCTGAGCATTGGCATAGGGCTTGGCGTGGGCAGGATGGCCCCCTGACAGAACCTGCCCCCGGCAAAACCTGCTCTCTGGCTGGACGGGTCCCTTGGTAGGATCAGGTCCCCTAGCAGGACTGGCCCCCTGGCAGGACTGGCCCCCTGGCAAATCCATCCCTTAGCAGGACCGGCCCCCGATAGGGGCAGCCCCATGGTCTCTGAGCTGAGTCAGTGTAGGACCGCGCTCTGACCACCAGAGGGAGGCCGAGGCCCAGTTTTCCTCATCCTGGGGCGGTCACTAATGAGAAGGGCCTAAGGCACTTAAGGGGGAAGAGGCATCCCAGAGGTGTTTATTCTCACTCGTGTCCACACATGTGTGTGTTTGTGTGTGTGCATGTGTGTGTGTCCCCAAAGTCCCAGGGCAGCCTTGAGCTTTCACCACTTAAAACTTCACTGACAGAACCCCGTGTGCCCATAACCCTCCACTTGAAGTTGCAGGTGCATGGGGTGGGTGAGAGGGCTCCTTTTAGAAGAGATCGATTGATGCTGGACCCCACTGGCCCACCCCGAGTCACCAGAGCAGACCCAGAGAAGTCCTGACTCAGAGCCGCCCATCTGGGGCCTGTGTGACCAGCAGCCGGTATATGGTCTGGTCGCTGTAGCTCCCACTGGCCTTGGTGCTTAAACACTGGGCATTGGCCAGCAAGGACTTGGGCATTAGAGTGAACAGGCAAGGCTGGCTGAGCAGCCCGGCCTGGGCCAGGAGCTTGACCCTGGGTCCTAAAGGGGCAGCAGGGTGGGAGCCAGGACAGACACACGAGTCCCCCTTGCTTCCCTTCCTGGCTTCTCAGTCCTGGGCTATCAGAAGGGACACAGGGACAGTTCACCGAAATGACTTTGACATTGGTCCCGGCCCACAGCTCAAGCCGTTTGACAGAACTGTTGGACAACCCTGGGGGGCGGGGGATGACAAGATGGGGAGTCCCAGAAGCCTCCCTCAGCCCCATTGGACATTCCAGCTTTGATGGGTCCCTGCTGCTCATTAGGGACAAAAGCCAGCTTTCCAATGCACGCGCTCTTCCTTTTGTCATCCCCATCCTGTCAGCCTTAAGTGGGCCATTCAGGGGTGACTGATTCAGACAGACGGTCTACTTCCTCTTGGGACCAGGTCACCTTCATGATTAAGGAATTATCCAGCCTGCAGCTGTTTGCTGAATGGACAACTGGGAGGTTAGGGTCTCAGCTAGACTCTGGGATGCGACAAATCCGATTACCTACTGAGATTAGTAATGTGTCTGACCTCTGCCCTTGAGGAGTGTCCCAAGAAGGGGCCATTGGATCGAACTTTAATGCAAGTTCGCAGAGCCATGAATGAGATTGTTCCAATAATATATATCCTATATATATTATTATATATATGGCCACCTTTGCCTGGGGCTTTAGCCAACTGAGACAATTAGCCCAAGGTGGGTGATGGATAAAATGCTTCCAGAAAAGAGGAGGGGTCCCTCGCCGAGTGCCTCGGGAGCTGGGGCTTGAGACGGCCAAAGACTGGTTAGTGATTTGGCTGTGTCGTTTATAGGATGGCAGAGAATGGCCCGTTCTTGTTAGGCCACACTGAGCTCTTGGGCGCTACGTTGTGAGGAGGGAGCGTATCCGAGAAGCAACGTCCTGTAAGGCCCTTTTAAGGATTATGACATAAATTAGGGAAGATTGTGGTTGGGAGAATGTGACAATCTAAGTGTTCAAAGGGCTGGAATATGGAAGAGGGAGCACAGACTGGCAGAGCTCAGCTCAGCTTTAAAGAGATTTCTAACACTTAAGGCCATCTAGCAATGAAGAAATAGGACTCTTGGGAGATGAGCTCCCTGTAAGTGGACGTGTTCATGTCAAGGCTAGACCCAAAATTCCTCCACTGCATGAGGGACAGACTAGATCACTCTGCTTCCTTCCAGGTCTAAACATAATGGCTTTTGCCCTAACCTTGGCGATATGGCAGCTTTAATTCTTGGCTCCAGTTATCCATTGGAGAAAACCACCAGGGAGGACTACCTACCTCAGGTGGTCATCCTGAGCCCAGACAGGTGCTCTGGGATGGAGGTGGTGATCAGCAGGCCTTTAAAGGTCCCAGCCGAGAGAACAGGCATTGGGTGGGGGGATCCCCTCTCTTCTAGCAGCACCATCCACCCATCTCTCCTACCTGCAGCTGTCCGACTTCAGGCTTCCCAGGAGAAGAAGGATCCAGTTCCCACACCTGTTCCCAGTTTGGAAGAGGCTAATCCCTTGCCCCTCTGCCCACCAGACAGGAGCCAGTGAGGGGTGGGGAAGCAGGCAAAGGGACAGGTGGCTGGAGGATCAGGCTACCTGCCCCAACAGAGTACAAGTCCATTATTCCCCTGGCTGCAGGGTGGATTAGAGATGAAACAAGAGTGCCGATTTAATTATGGAGATAAATTAAAAGATATCCTTTGAAGGAAAGAGACTTAGATACAGCTGCTTTCCCTCCTCTGAGCCTAAGGGTGAAGAGGTGCAATGAGGTCTTCCACAGAATTTCCTCTGTGGTTTTGTAGGAGTCTCAAACCTGGCAATTTTTTTTTTCCCAATTAACATTGTCTTTGCCTCTCCTCCCCTGCCTTCCCCACTCAGTGAGGATATATTGAAACAAATGTGCATGATCAGATGATTCTCCCGTGGGCCCTGTCCATCATATCTCAGTCAAGTGGTGGCTGGTGGTACCCTGGTATCACAGCCAGTCATTGTGCCGATCAGAAGCCTTAACATCAGACCCCCCCCCATCCCTTCTACAAGGGAGATGGCGACTATACTAGAGTAAGTTCCCATGTGATTTGTGCAAAAGAGCTCTCTTTATTAAAATCAGTAAAAACAGCTCATATTCCAAAAGATCTTGTTAGGAATTATGAGAGGAACATTAAAAATGACCGTAGTGGGAAAAGAGAAATCAGTGCATCCAAGGTGATGGACGGAAAGTGTCCGCAGCTACAGGGCGACAGGTCTGGGCTCCAGCCACTCCCCTAAGGACCTCTCTGCCTCCAGGAGGGCCGGGTCCCAAACTTCACCCAAAAATGAGTCTGAGGGCACTGAGCCTCTGAGAGATATATGTGTCCGGCAACAGCCGAGAGAAGGAAAACTTAAAATACATCTCCGCCGACTCGAGGAACTCCCCAGCGGGGACTATGTACACCTATACACAGATATGTACAATTTCACGTTTCACACTTTTGCTTCCCACGCGGAGGGAGCTTAGCTTGTTGCCCCCCTTCTTTGTTTTGGGTTTCCAGCCTTCCCTTTCCCCCTCCCTTGGATTTACCAAATATGAACCCGAGAGAACTTGGAAAGGTGGGGGAAGCGAGAAGGAAGCTAGGGTTTCAGGATTGAAACCCCCTCCCTTACCCCAGGGTAAGATGATCCCCTCCCTGGGTTCTCCGCACAGGTGAGGGCTTAGGGGACAGACCTCCCCTGCAGCTGTGGGCACACTGCCCCTGGCTGCCTGCCCCCATCTCCCACACTGAACCAGCCCCTCCCCGGAGCTGTCATCTCTTCCTTCCAGATGATTGGATGGGGGAGTCTATCGACTTTTTCCATAAAGTGCATTATTCCCTTGGGAAGTAGAAAGAATCGGGGTTGAGTGGGTGCTACCAAGAAAGGGAAGAACAAAGTTCTTAGTTGGTTATGGAGCTCCTAGCCTGGGTATCCCCAGCCTCCCTCCCTCCTCATGATGGCAAGGACGAGAAGTCAGAGAAGCTTCTTGGTCCTACGAGCTAATGGTTTCCCAGAAAACCAAGTCATCGGGATGGATGGATCTGGAGGGAGGAAGGGGACAGGTGGCTCTGGGGGCTTACAATAAGGAGAGTCACCCTGGAAAAGGGAGAGGGTTACACCATGGAGAAAAGCCCCTGTCCCTGTCCCCCTCCTCCTCAGAAGTGTCCATCTCCCCAGCCTTCAGGTGCAGCGATAGTGTCCAGGGTATGGCAGCCCACACACGAATGAAGATAATTCCTCAATGCCGTCATGTTCTCAGCTGCTTTTCTCCCTCGCAGGGAGATCTGAGCTTACTCTCTGCACGTTGGCTTTTAGGGGACATTTGAACCAAAAACCCACCAAGAGCAAATCCTGGCCAATGCCGCAGCCCAGGGAGCGCCCACAGGCCGGGGATCTGTGAGCAGGACTGAGAGGGATCCAGGGATGTGAGAAAGAACAGGTTGTCCCAAAGGTCCCGAGGCGATGCCCCACCTCTGTCCACAATTAGGTCTCAAGCAGAGCACCAGCCATCAGGAAGGTGGGCCCCTGCTCCCACCTGCTGGTCTAACACAACCCTCCAACTGTAAGCCCAAAGCAAGTTGCCTCTTCACAACCTCAAACGCTTGCAGCCCACAATCGGGGCTAGGAGGCCCGTCCTGCTGGCTGGCATGTGCCTGTGGTCCACAGCCAGACCCACTGGCCCCCACACACGCACAATCTGTGCTGCCTGAAGCCTGGGCTGGGGAAAGATCCGATTCCTTCAAAACTAATTTCACATCTGTCGGGGACAGGGCTGGGGAGAAGCAGAGTGTCTAAGGCAGAAAGAAGCTCTCTCCTTCCTGGGCCTAATAGTCTTTGCACAATTAGGGTCCTGGATTCTGGGTGGAAAGGGAGGTGGTGAGCAGTACGCTGGGTTCTTCCTCGGATTTCCTGGGCACTGGACACCCAGATGTTGGCCCCTGGTGTGTCACACGGGCACTGGCTTCATCTTCCCTGCAGTAGGAAGGAGGAAGGAAAAAAGCATCAGAGAAAAGGTCAAGCAGTCCCCTGCCTTGCACCAGCTCTTTGGCCACCTGAAGCAGGCCCTATGGAGCCTGGGAAGGGAAAGGGCAGGACCCCGTTAAAAGAAAGGTAAGAGAAGCCCTGAGGCTGCATCCTAGCGGTGAGACCAAGAGCCTTCGGGCACCCACTCTCCAGGCAGAAACCAAAGCCGACTTGCACCACCGAGGCCAGAAGTGCACCCCATCCCTCCCCAGACACTCACCGAGGGACATGTCAGACAGACCCCCAACTTCAGGCTGAAATCAAAGCCAACAAAACAATTTCAAATTCCTCTCCTCGTCCTCAGGGACAAAAGGCATCAGATCTGACCCTCTGGTCTGGGGGAAAGAGCCCCAAACCAGAAAAACCCTTAGCCCTCACACTGCCTCTGACTTTGGGTGACATCCCAGGCTGTCCTTTCTCTGAGCATCAGATGGGAAAATGAAAACTCTCCAAGGCAGGAAGGTTCTTTTCATCTTTGACATTCTGTGGTTTTTACTTCCCAGGATAAAAACAGAAACAAAAAACACACTTTCTGGATTGGGAAAGACACCAGTCCGGGAGCGTCTGTTGCCCCAGCCTGGAAAGGCAGCCCTACTCCTCCTGATGCCTTTTTCTTGCCATGGTACAAGGATACTGAAGCCAGGAAATCGCAAATCTAAATTCTGCCTCTGACACAAGAGTGCAGAGTCAGCTCACATCCTGAGGTTCTCTCCTCTCTATTATAATGAAGGTTCTAGGTTCCTTTCAGCTGCTCTTAAGACCAAGTCAAGAAGCTTGTCCCAGAGATTTGGAAAGTGTCCCAGAGGCAAAAGAAACCGGACTTTCTCTGGCCCTTTAACTAATTCCCTGAGTGAACTCGGTCTTTCTGAGTCTCAGCCCCGTCTTTGCCCATCTGCAAAATGGACAGATAACAATCTCTCCTGAAAGGAGCTGATGGATAAATTGCCTTGAAAAAAAATTTTAAAGCTTGATTGTAAAAATAAAAATAATTTGTCCTAAGGGAGAGGAACTGGAAAAAGGATGGGCCATTTGGACAAGCACACTCCACATTGGGGGTTCAAAGGCACTCAACCAGTAGGTGAAGTGGATGGGACTCCTATTCCCCAATGAGAATTGGGGTTCAGTCCCAATTTCCCCAGACCATCCTAGTCAGTGAGCTCCCAAAGGGTTCCCAGCATCAGGTCACCCAAGTGATGGAGAGGCTATTGTTCATGGCTGAGGAGAGGCCAGTCTCCCCCTGATCTGGGAAGACTGGTCAATAAGCAGGTGGTAGTAGACCTCCCTGCCCACTCATCCTCCCCTACACACAGCCCTGATTACAGAAGAGAAAGCTTCTCGCTCCTCATCTTCCGTGTACTCACCTGAGGAGTGCAGCTTTCTCCGGATTGAGCTGGACCGACTAATGGGAGTCCCAGAACTAGGAGAGGAGTAGGATCGGGCGGAAGGTGGAGTCTGAACGAGACTTCCCTCAAACTAGAGAGAGAGAAAAGAAAGCTGGAATCAGGTCAGAGGAGCTGGGGCCATCCCCGGGCACAATGAAGCCAGCAGAAGCAATGGGACAGAGGAGGAGAAACTCCACACAAAAGAAAGTCTGGACCCGGAGAAAGGCTTCTTGAAGAACCCAGCCCCAGAGGGAGGTCCCGGGGCAGTGTCTGTTACCTCCAAGTGTTCCTGACTAGACCATGAAATCAGCTCAGCCCTCCGGGACCCTGGGCCCAACTCCACAGACCTCACTCTCTCAGCAAACTTCAGGGAACACAGGGTCTCGCTGGTGTTCTTTTCCACCGGGGAAACCTGCAGGTGACACAAGGCTTTCATTCCCTCTGCCCTCGCAGCCAGGTTGGCCCAGGTCATAAGGCTGGAGATCCCAAATTTATCCACAAAACTCCCGAGTGGGAAGGGACCTCAGCAGTCAGCCAGGCCACAAAATTTCTTCAGCCTCCACACAATGAGGGGCTTGTCTGGGGTCTTCCAGAAAGGACAAGAGACTGCAAGGAAGTCTCGTGGCTTTGAAGAGGCACCCCATCAAAATTGCAATAGTAACACCAAGAAGCAGCAAAGCCGCTACAAATCCTCCCAAAAGAACAAAAAAAATCATCCAAAATAATGAGCAAACTTAAGAAAAGCACAAAGTTAATTAAAAAAAAAATAAGCAGGGGCACAAAATCAGAAGACAGATCTACAGAAACAGCAGCAACAGTTACATCAGGAAAAGAGGGCAGAAATTTCATTAAAATATAAATCATAAATCATATAAAATATAAATCATAACAGATAGGCTCTAGAAATTGCAAGGAGAAATTAACTCATCAGGAGAAAAAATCATAGGAGGAATTAAGAGAGGACCTGAGGACAGCCAGGCAAAATCTTTAAGTTAATGGTTTGACTGCTCTGCTCCAAGGGCCTTAGTGAGGGCAGGCAGGGATGCTTGTACAGCTGTGTCTCCTGTGGGCTTATCAGGCATCTGGGCCCATGAGATGCTATCAGCTCCCCTATACCTGACTGATCAACGGAGGAGGTAGTGTGATGGTGATCCAGCCTTATCATAAGGTGGGGAGAGGAGAAAGCCTTAGGCCTTAGCTGTACTCCATGGTGTCAAGACCAAGCTTACAGACCCCCACTCTGCTTTGATTAGACTCCCCTTCCTCTGGACCAAGTTTAGAGATGAGAAGGGGCCTTTTCCAAGTGAGGAAAATGTTGCACCTAGGGCTACAACAAGGTTTTTTGGTCTGAGGATTTGGGGAGGGGGATAATTGTCTTATGAACAACTTTCTGAGTCAGTTGACATCTTGTTCTTTACCAAATGGATCCTCCTCATGGAAAAAAAGGGGAGGAGCCCCTCTCTTATACTGTGTTATGGAAGAGACAGGAGCATTAAGTCTCTAATTGGTGATCACCCACGATGTCACTCTTTCTTACATTGCTCTTTACTAACAGAGAATCACAGCTTGGAAGGATTTCAGAGATCATCGAATCCAACCTGTCCCTGACCATGGATCACCTCTTCATCATTCCCAGTAGATAATAGATGTTGCCTGGGGGCCTCTAGGGATTTTAAGATTTTAGGAAGCAGGGAGCAGCTATGAGCAGCAGAGAAATGGAATAAAAAGATAGAAGGGGTGCTACAGAAAAGAATTAGAACGACGTTCAGATCAAGGGTTCGTAACCTGGAGGTCCCTAAAGTCGGTTTGTTAAAAATATTGGGATAAACATTTCAGTGTGATTTTGCAATCCTTTGTATTTGATTATATGCATTTAAAAGCAGGATTCTATGGTGCTGTAAGAAATGAGCAGAATGGTTTCAGAAAAACCTGGAAGACTTATATGAACTGATGCAAAGTGAAGGGAGCAGAACCAGAAGAACACTGCATACAGTAACAGAAACACTGGATTATAATTAACTGTGAAAGGTATAACTGACTTTGCATTAATCTCTGCTGTTGTGCCTTGGTAACTAACTTTGTACCTCTGTGATATCACTAACTTTAGCTTCAGTTCATCTCTGTAATACTCCAAAGCCCACAGACCACTGTATTTCACTCCCTGTTTCTGGGAATTACTTAACAAGTGTCCCAGAATTTGCCCCCTAAAATTTCAGTCTTGGTCTGATGGATCCCCTTCTACTTAAGGACCCCTAACCCACTTTTCAAAAGATTTCTTTAATAGATTAAAAGAGTAGGGAAATGATGAGGCCTTCAGTGTTTGATGTGGTTAGCAAGGAATGGATAAAAATTAACCCCTTAGGTAGGCAAGCAGGAAGAAGGCTCTGATAATGGAGATCAGTTTAATGGATAATGGAGACCAAGTTTCCTTGGTCCCACCTTCTAAAGGTAATCTAGTCAGAAATCCAAGTTATGTCAAAATCCTGAGGCTAAATTTTCCCTAAAAAGCAACTTGGCTTTTTAGGCTTGGCTGCTGCCTTCCTTTGGATCAGCACAGGAACCCATGACATAAAAAAAAAAAAAGAATTAAGAAGCCCTGGTGTAGATGAACTATTGCATGGGAGATCTCAACTGGTCTATACAGGGGCACATGCTTGAGGGCCCATCCCTAATCTTTGGGGAGGACATCCTGCGGGACAACCATGATGGAAGCCAAGAGGAAAAAGAATCCCCATTTCTCTCTCAGGGACCCTGGTAATCCACAGTAAAGAGGATTTAAATCTGTAATAGTGCCTCCCCCTGTGCAGGAGGAAGGGCTGGAAAATAAGGGGATCAGACCAGAGCAGGAGTTCTTAACTTCTTCTGGGTCAGGGCACTGATCAAGTCTATGGATCCCTTCTCAAAAAAACTGCAACAAAAACAGCACCCACACATAGGATGAACAAAGGAAACAAATTATATGAAAAGAATGGTGTGAAACTTTTTCCTATCCAAGATCACGGGCCACTCACGGACCCTTTGAGGTTCTGTGGAGCCCAGATTCAGAAACCCTGATCTGCCAAGTCTCTAGCTCTGAATCTGACGACTTGTGGCTGTCGTCGGCCTCCCAGAATAAGCCAGTACAGAAAGCACATCCCCAAGGCACCCAGAGGAGATTCTTCCAGTCTGTGTACACTTGGCTAATCTTGCTCCCTGCGCCCTAAGCCTTAGGAAGCTTCTCTGTCACAGAAGGGAGTAGCCTTCTAATTGCAGCCCGGGGGTGAGGCAGGCAGGGCAAGACTGCCGGGGGGTTTTCCAACCACACCCTCACTTGCCCTGGACCAATAGAGAGCCCCCGTCCTCCCTCTCTTGCTCTCCCCGGGGTCTCACCTGTACCAGCATGAGCGTTTTGCTGTCCCCACTGAGGGAGTCCTGGAGCAGGTAGGTGAGCTTGGAGTTTCGGAATGGCACATGGCCCTGGCGGGAGCGAAGAGCGGAGATCACGTCTCCCAGCGCCGACAGAGACTTGTTGATGTACTGGGCCTCCCGGAGCCGGCTGCCCTCTGCGCCAGACTTGCCCACACGTTCGGACCCAGCCAGGTCCACCAAGTTTAGCTTCCCTGCAGGAGGAGGTCAGACTGACTTAGAAATCAGGCCCTGCCTGGAGAGACTTACATGAACTGATGCTGAGTGAAATGAGCAGAACCAGGAGATCATTATACACGGCAACAACAGTACTATATGACGATCAATTCTGATGGACACGGCTCTCTTCAACAATGAAATGTTTCAAACCACCTCCAATTGTTCACTGAAGAAAGCCATATACACCCAGAGAGAGGGATGCGAAATGTGGACCACAACATAACATTCTCATACTCCTTGATTGATGTTTGCTTACATTGTGTTTCCTTTATCTGATATATCATTTGTGTAGATAAGATTTTTCTTGCACAACAATGATAAGTTTGGAAATATGTATATATATATATTCGATTTGCCAATGTTTTAACATAATTAACATGTAGTGGATATCCTGCCATCTAGGGGAGGGGTGGGGAGTTGGGGGGAAAAATTTGTAACGGAAAGCTATGTAAGGGTTATTGTTGAAGAATTACCCACACATATGTTATGCAAATAAAATTAAATTTAAAAAAAAAAAAAGAAGAAATTATAGGAAAATATTTAGGTGAAAAAATTGGGCTTTGGCAAGTGAGAGTAGAGTGAAATTCCCAAAGGCAATCTCCTCTATTCCCTTCTGGACCCAGATTTGTCAGCCTGTAGTTCCATGCTATTGAAACAATTCTCTGGATACCCCATCCCACTTTATATATGAGGCTAGGCATTGCCAGGAGCATTATGACACTGGGATGTGAGCTTAGAGTTAAAAAAAACGAACACTGAAATTTTGACTGCTTAATTTTTACTTGTATATTAGCTATTTCACATTTCTGTGACTCAGTTTCTTCCTCTGTCAAAATAAGAGGTGGGATCAGATGAGTTGTGAGACGTTTTTCATCTACCTGTGTATCTATAGTACTAAGTACTTTTTATTAATTGAAAAAATGGATTTTTAATGGTTTTCTGAAGAAAAATATTATCAATAGGTTAATATAACTACCAATATTATGTGTGTGAGTATATACATATATATACACATATACATAGATACATATATGTGTGTATGTATATGTGTATATATATAATGCACATATATACATAGAGAGAGAAACAGATACAGAGAGACAGAAAGAGACAGAGAGAGACAGAGACAGAGAGAAACAGAGAGAGAAAGAGAGAGAGAGAGAAAGAGAGACACACACAGAGAGACACAGAGAGAGAGACAACATGTACCAGACAAGTCACACTATTACCACAATCTTTATCTTCATCTAAAATGGTGAAAATATCCCAAGCCTCTGAACCCAAGAAATCTGGGAGCACCGATGTCCTCCCCACAAGTGTAGAAGGCCATTGTTGAGAGGAGAGAGCATTATGGAGAGGAAAAGCGAGGCTTTTGTAAGGATAATGCTTTCAGCCTGGTATCTGTGATTGTTGTGGTGTTGCAGCCAGGCATCTGCTCCTGCAGGTGTTACTGCTACAGCTACTAAAGACCCAGAATTGAAATTTCTTGCCTCAAAAGTCCTTTGTACTGTCAAATGGCTCAACATCAGACATTGATATGATTTTCATCCTTGGAAATGACATTAATGAAAGGGCAGACATTACAATCTGCTTTGCCACGGCACCCTAAGGACCATGGGACCTTTCCAACTGACTTGTAGTTGAATTTTCCATATATGTTGTCTTCTTCATTATAATGTGATTTCTTTGAGAGCCCTGGCTTGCTTTTATATTTGTATTCTCAGAGCTTTGCACATATTAAATGCTTAATAAATGCTTCAGTTTTCCTTCAAAAAAAAAAAAAAAAAAGAAATCAGGCCCTGGCCCAGCCAGCCTTATCAAGGCAGACACAGACCGGGACCTTGAGCTGGCTGGACCTCAACTATGTTCCCCTGAAAGAAAAAAGTCCCAAGAGATCCAGTTGAGGTTCATTTCTGGAACGGGTTTCTGGAAGGACACATTCCCAAAGCAAGGGATATCTGCCCCAGGAACAGCCCAGACACTGGCCAGGATGGCTACCCCTTAACACAAAGATGAGGTAAGTAAGAGTAAGAAAGAAGGAATAACTACCCAGCCTCAGCGTGCTTATGTTCCGTGGGGCACCGAATCAATCACGGTTCGGATAAGCTCACCCAGAGCCAGGAAAGTGTCTGCTTTCCCTGGCTCAGCATGGGCTGCCCTCGTCCCTCTGCTCTCCTCCCTCCCCCCCACCCTCCAACACCTGAGACACCCACCGGTGGTCCGGAGTCCCGTGCTGTAGTCAGTGCCGCGGACGGTGATGATTAGAAGGGCGTGGGACCGCGAGCTGTGCTCATTGAGGTTGGTGTGTTCGGTGGTCCGGTTGGTGTGGCCAAATTCAAACACCTGAGAGGGGACAGAAGCAAACGCTGGTATGGACAGGGAGGGACTCTGCTAGCCCCCACCGGATGCTCCATGTGGATAACAAAGATTTCCTTCTCTGGGATTCACTCCTTCCCCCCAAGGAGTCGTGTGTATTCCTAAGAAATGAGTGAAGGGGAGGGAACCCTTTCCTGAGGACCCTCTCCTAGCCACAGGGGCCATCCCCCAAAGCACCTCACTAATGATCTAACGATGAGCTCATGGTCCCTGAGCCAGTTCTTAATCAAGGGCAAATACAATTCCCTGGGTTCCAGTGCTCCCTGAGCTTCCTCTGCTCTCTCTCTCCTTCTCTAACCCTCTTTTTAGACTAATTAAGCTGGCTGGGTACAGTTCTGAACCACAAAGGGTCAGAGTCAGAAAGGATATTCTAGGACAGTCAGGGAAACTGAGGCCAGGGAGTGGCTGCCTCCAGAACACGTGGGGAAGTGAAGGAAAACTGTCCCAGTTCTAAATGCAGTGCTCGTGATCCTGTAAAGCCCTTGCGCGTCTTGGATGGCCTGTTTGAGGAGCACCAGCTCCCATGTCTTCACTCAGCTTCCCTCTATCATCCCCAGTTTATCCTGTGTACAGCTTTCCCATATAAAACTTTTGTCTTTCCCCATTAGATTGAGCTCCTTAAGAGCTGGAACTCTGCTGCTTTTCTTTGTATCCCCAGCACTAATATGGTGTCTGGCATATAGTAGGTGCTTAATAAATGCACATGACTGGCTGACACTCCCAGCCCAGAGAGAAACAACTGAATTCAAAGGGGGTGAGTCTTTCCATCCGGGACAAAGGTCCTCCCCCAGGGCTGATCCCCAATGGGAAAATGGGGCGTCCCCCAACCTATATCTTACGCACCCTGTTAATGTCTTCCACACTCTGTACTTTGAACTCCGTCAGCCCTGGGACGTACAATTGGCCACTGCCATCAGGACACAACTTAATCTCGAGCTTCTCTTGGGGCTCCTTTCCCAGCAAGTCCCTGGAGGAATGAGGAGCAAAGGTTGTCAGGGCTGAAAAAAGCACAGCCTTGATCTCTTTTTCAAAACCAAAGTCATAGCCCAGCCTATCTATAACTTATATCTACAGATCTATAACTTATTCCCTGCCCCTACTGGGCACTGGTCATTCTTGCCTCTGAGATGCTGGAAGGAGAGTCTGAGCAAGGCTTAAGTGAGCCTCCAGACCCCCACCAGAGTTTGGAGGGTCCTAGGGGACCCCCTCCTCACCCCATTGGCAGACAAACTAAGATTGACCTCACGGTCCTGAAAGGTCAAGGTCCCCAAGGCTCTTCTCAAAGAAGCTGAGCCCCAACATCCAGCTAGGGCCTTTCCCATCAGCCCAATTAAAGCCTGGGAGGGTCAGTCCGTTTACCTACAATCCACTTCAGAAAGCATTTTATTAAGTCCTTGGTCCAGGTGAGACACCGGCGTGCTGAGCACGGGGAATGCAGCAGGGCAACAGTGGCCCTGCCCCTACCCTCAAGGGCAGAGGGGGTGAGGCCTGCTGCTTAAAGGCAGCTAGGAAACAATGATAAAAGGTGACATGGGAGTGACGGGGCCAAAGGAGAGCCAGGCAAAGGACTGTAAGAAATGTGAGAAAGGGGCAGAGAGATGGGACCAGCTCTGGAGTTGCAGGAATTGAGTTTAAATCTGGCTTCAGATGTTCACTAGCTGTGTGACCTTGGGCAAGTCACATAAGCAACAAAAAAAGTAATTTGAGAAAGTCAAGAGTACTCTGAACCAACAAACAGGAGCATTGGGGGCTCTGGCATTTTAAGGTTTGCAAATTATATTATAAATAATAACTCACTTGATCTTGATGAGAATCCTATGAGATTAGTACTGTTACCCCATTTTTTAATTAATTGAAAATTTCTAAATGGTACCCCCCCATTTTGCAGATGAGAAAACTGAGGGAAAGAGTGCCCCAGAATCACTCAGCTATAGCACCGAGAGAACAAGCATGTTTAATATGAATTATTTCCTTCAGAGTTCCCATAAGTCAGCTCAGGACTTGCTAATGTACCTGCAAAGGCCAAAGAAGGACCACACTGATCGTGGAAAGTCAGAGCTGGAAGGGACCCCTCGATGGCCAACTGGTAACCCCAACAGCCATCCCCTGGCCCAGCATCCCTGACAGCCCTCTGCCTGCCCCCCCATTTTGCTCCTGAAGAGCTCCAGCTGTTAGGAAACCTCTTCCTTCTGGCCAGCCCAGCTCTGCCTTCCTGAATTTTCTCCTTATTGATCCCATCTCCCATTGCAAGAGATCTTCCCTGCCCATCCCACCGGCCCGCTACCTGAGGGCTTCATTGTAAATCTCTGCCACGCTGACCGTGATGGTGTACTCCCAGTCTGAAGCCTTCTCCTGCACCTCTGAGAAAAGCAGCTGAAGGGCCCGCTGATTGATCCCCGGGTTTTCAACAGTCCCCTGGAGGGAGAAAGGGAAACACCCCAGGTGAGTGTTCTCCACCTTAATTAAGTCCAGGCCCAGACTGTTGAGGTAGAAATCTGATCAGAGTGGCGATCAAGGCTTTCATTATGGACTGACCCAAGCTCATCCCTAATGCAGACGCTCTGTTCTGAAACTTGGAATTAGGGAGATCCAGGCTCAAATTTTCCCACTCTGTCACTCCCTCCCGGTGGAACTCAGGGGAGCCTTTCCATGTCTCAGTTTCCTTTCTAAAGAATGAGAGGGCTAGCCTTGGGGTCTCTTAAGAGCCTTTCTGGATCTAAATCTACAATTCTTCCTCTCCTACAAAATGCCATCCTCATTCCCACCGCCGTGTTTTTGCTCATGTAGTTCCTCCCACCCAGAATGCCCTTTATTACTTCTCTTCTATGTCCAATCAAGCCCTCACCACCCTTTAAGGCCCAACACAAGTTCCACATCCTCTGGGAACCCCTCTCTGGCCCTCATTTCCTAGGGCGATTACTGTATGTACAACACAGCTAAGCACTTAATAGCAGGTCTCAGATACTTAAAACACTTCCTAGCTGTGTGACCCTGGAAAAGTCACTTAATCTAATTGCCTCAGCAAATATATATCTTCCCTATGCTGAGATATCTCCAGAGAAAACTAGGGCAGGATAAAATGCTGAGATATCTCTTTGAGGGATTTAACTAGCGCAGGATAAACTGTTTTCAAAGATTTGGGTCTACTGGAGGACTCGAGATAAATTAGATACAACATAAGAAAGCCTTCAGATGTCCAGGTGATACTACAGTGTATTTTGGGGGCCCAGAGCTATTTACAGGCCTAATGCAGTATCCAGCAATCAGGAGGACATAATAAATGTTTGGCAAACTGAACTGACTCCATCAGCAGCGCTGGATCGCATGTTCAGAGCAGAATGGGACCTTGGGGATGATCTGGCCCAGTGGTTCTCCAACTTTCGTTCTCAGCATCTTTCTCAGAGTCCCCCACTTGTCCAAGAAGGTGAGAGGCAGAGAGGAGGCGCAGAAGACATAACCGGTCTGTCTTGGAGTGAGTTTTGCCTTCCAAATGGAGTTCAAACTCCCTGAAGACAGGGGACCCTTCTCTGCCTCACCCAGAGCCGCTGCTTCGGAGGGCTTCCGAGCTGGGCTGGAATGGGGAGGAGAGATCCGCTCCCCTCCATGCTCTCTTCCACTTACCTCAGCCTGGCACCCTCCCCACCCTGCCATCTCTTTACCCATCCCAGCCTCATGAATCTTGGAGCAAGCACTGAGCTGGTTTGTGGGGACAGGGGACACTGGGGCCACGAGCGTGGACCAAAAGGTGCAAAGGCATCCATGAAGCGCTTCCCCTGCGCCAGCCTCGGTGCTTCTACTTTTCTGGGTCCCGGTCAGGTTTCTGTGGAACTGCTTCATCCGGAAAGGCCTGTTTCTGTTCCACTTGCCCCAGATCTCCAAGCACTCCTCCTGGGCAGCTGCTGCTCCTCCCCCCTACCCACCCACACTCTATTACTATGAACATGCCAAAAAAAAGTTAAATAAAGCCCAAGGGGTGAGATTTATCCTTTCTCTCTTCATTGTCAGGAAGTCCTTATCGTTAACCTAAATCTCTCCTGCTTGCTCCTGCCTGATTCAGTGTTCATTGGAAGGGAGGATGGCAGAAAGCCCTTTAGACATTCAGGGACCATTATTCCCCCTCATTCTCCTGTTGGACTGAATGATCCCAATAATAATCAATAGCCCTTCCTCACAGGCTTTGGATCCCCTAAAACTCTGGGGCATCTTCTCCATTGGGACTGCCAACCTACCTTGGGTTGAGCGCCCAAACAGAGGCTGAGTGTCTTAGGGAGATTTCAAACAATCCCCACCGGGGAGGATGGCCATGGTCGTTCCTATGGCGATAGCCAGCTTTCCCACATACAGCCCTGCATGGCTGTATCACTCCCTTTGTGGAACGGCCAGTGGACCAAACACTTACTTCTTCAAGGTCCCCTGATAATATCCTCGTCGCCTCCTGAAGTCACAAGGGCTCACAGTCTGCCCTTCAGCCATCCAACTATCCTATGCCAACTCATTTTCCAAAGGATCCTGGACTTGAGAGCGTTATTCACACCATCAGCCTCCCAGATCACAGCAGGATCTGGCAGCTACCACACACAAGACCCTAGCCCAGTACCTTGCATACAGTAGGCACATCATAAATGCTTGGCAAACTGAACTGTCAAATAGACTTTTACCGAGTCTGCAATGTGCAAACTCTTCTGGGTTTTCCAGTGCATGTCCCTTTGTCAAAGACAGCGAGCATTCATAGGTTATTTTAAAATTCACAAAGCACTTACTATGTGTTGCCTCATTTGATCCTCACAACCACCCTGTGGCTGCTGTTATTATCCCCGTTTTAAAACTGAGAAACCCAGGACCACACAGCCAGTAAGTGACTGGGGCAGGACTTGAACTCGAGACCTGCTGACTCAGGACAGATGCTCTCTCTCCACCTGCCAGAATCTCAGCCCTGGAAGGCTCTTCTTCCAAGGTAATTCCAGGGGGTGAGAGAATAGGAAATGTCTCTACAGCATCCAGGACAAATGTGAATGCAGCCTCTTCCTGAGGGATGTCCAGTGACCAACTCGCCACATCCTGAGGCAGATCACTCCACCCTTTGGCAATTCTAATTCAGTGGACAGAGCACTGGGCCAGGAGTCCCTGAGACAAGGGACCTGAATTCAAATCCAGCCTCAGACACTTCCTACTTGTATGTAACTCCGGGCGAGTCATTTCATCCTGTTTGCCCCAGTTTCTTCATCTGTAAAATGGGCTAGAGAAGGAAATGGCCAACTACTACAGCACCTCTGCTAAGAGAAACCCCAAATGAAGTCATAAAGCTGGACATCACTGAACAATAACAACTTTATATTGAAACAAAAGTCTGCCTCTCGACAGCTTCTCTCCACTGACTCTGGCTCTGATCAGAGGGGCTCAGCAGCCTGGGGGGGAATCCCTCAACCACATAATAACTGTGCCAGTGTCTGCAGCCGGTTCTTCTAGACTTTCTAGACCACCACATGGTAATGTGGGCTTCCCCCTTATTTTCTTCTGATCCTAAATAAAGGGGAGGAGGAATGGGGAAGACTTAGAATTGATGGACTCTGAGGGCAAGCCCAGCCTCACGGTACGATGCAAAACAAAAGGAACATTGAATTTAGAGCCACATAGTATGACTTAACCAGAACTCAGGTTCCTATTTGATAAAGGAAAAGGAGAGATTAGATCGTTATTAAATTCTCTTCCAGCTCCAAAAAAATCAAAGCTGCTGTAATCTATGATCCAAAGCACTTGATTATTCTCCAAGCTACATGTGTTAGATCCCTTTGACAAATGGAGGACATGGCTTCTAGTCCCCTTGAGATCTTGGTGTCCCTATCTTGGCTACAGTCGAGTGTCTGTCCATACCCTTCCTACAAAGAGTGCTCAGAACTGGACAGAGGGCTGCGGATGTGGTCTCATCAAGAAGGAGGAAGAGGATTAGGGATTCCTTCTCTCTCTGGACACTATCCTATCTCTATTAATGTAGCCTAAAATCACCTGAGCTCTGGGAACTAACCCAGTAAAATGATGTTCACTCAGATACCAAGATCATTTTCCTTATGAAGACTGGAATGACCAGTAAAACCCCAGAGTCCTATCCCTCTTAACAAAATGATGTCCATTGAGATAGAAGATCATTTTCCTTATTAAGACTGAATTGACATGCACAGTGGATTAGAGCAATGGTGCAATGGATAGAGCACCAGCCCTGAAGTCAGGAAGGCCTGAGTTCAAATCTGGCCACTTAACACTTCCTAGTTGTGTGACCCTGGGCAAGTCACTTAACCCCAGTTGTCTCAGAAAAAAAAAAAAGACTGAATTGACCAATAAAACTCCAGTCTTATCCTTCTTAATAGAATGGTGTCCGCTGAGATACCAAGATCATTTTCCTTATGAAGACTGGATTGACCAGTGAAACCCCTGTCCTATCCCTCTTAGGACAAATTCCAAATGGCTAATTAGAAAGAATTTGTCTTTTATGATGTTGGTCAGCGACTTAATCGTGGAGGTCTGAATTCTGACTCTCTCAACCCTGAATTCTGACTCTCTCAGGCCAAGCATCCCAAAATCCCTTTGGACATCATCGAGAAAATGCCCAACAGGCAAGCCCTAGTAGACCAGAAGCCAGTGTCTAACATATGAGGAAGTTCCCCAAGAGCCTACCTCCATCGTGTAAGTTTTGCCTGCCCCAGTCTGTCCATAGGCAAAAATGCAGACATTGTAACCATCGATGCATGAAGTGATCAAAGCCTGGACTTCTTGGAACACCTGCCAAGGAGGATGGGAGAAGAGAGTGAGTGACACTTTCAGGGAACCAGTCTGTCTTCTCTCCTGCAAATAATGTCCCCATCGGCAAAGAGAAGAGAATTGAGATTCTGGCTCACATTCAAGACATCTCAGGCTGAATGGTTTTATTTCACAAATTTAGGAGAGACTTTTGGGAAAGTTCTATTCATTTACTCATTCATTCAGCCAACCGATCAACCCACCAATAACAATAAATTCTTTATTAACACAATACAACAATGCATTGTTATTACTGAATGAATAAATAAAATCTTAACGCATTGTTATTACTGAATGAATAAGTAGAACTAAATAGAACTTTCTTAGTTAATAATGTCATTATGTAGTCAAATAGATGAATAATGGTGCATTTATTTAATAACAAGCAGATCATTATATAGTTGAATAGATGCATTTCTTACTGTTGAATGAAAAGGGATTTTCCTGAACTTCTGAAATTAAAAGGGCTTCATTTTGCTTACTCTAACACCATCTTCCTTAGATTTTGTACTGAGAAAGGGAAGGGAATAAGCATTTCTAAAGCACCTACTGTGTGCCAAATACTGTGCTAAGCACTTTACAAATATTACCTCATTTGATCCTTGAAACTGCCCTGAGAGGTAATTCCTATTATTATCTCTGCTGACACTTCAAAACTTAAATCACTGCGTGATGTGGGCAAATCAACTTAACCTCTGTTTTCCTCAATTTCCTCACCTGTAAAATGGGAATAGTGAACAGCACCTACATTTGCGGAGTTGTTGTGAAGATCAAGTGGGATATATATTAGCACAGGGTCCGGCACATAGTAGGTACTTAATGCTTGTCGACTAGCTTTCTCTGGGGGAGGGAACCATCACTCACATCTTGTTGGGTTGAGTGTGGAGGGAACACTTTGTCCAGTTCAAAAGACACTGGCTTTCCTTTGTGTAGCAAGTGGATGACGGCATCATCATCAGAGTCAAAAGTCACCGCGTTGGCAGCCTCAGGTCCGTCCCCGTCCTCTTTAGTGATGGGCCGGACCCGGCCAATCACACGGATGTTTCCTTCATTACAGTGTGCACAGAAGAAAGGTTAAGGAAAAAGATCAGTGCAAATTGGAAATCAGAATCCTGTGACAAATTCTCACAACCTCCCTTCGACAAATATTTCCTCAGCCCAAGAAACACTTAGCTCGATCATGCACATTGGCTACAAAGCTTTTTCCTAATTTTTTTTCCCCTGTGAAGGGAACATATAATATATAATACATGATAATAAAAATATCAATAACATAGGATTTGTACAAAACAAAGTAACATTTATCAAGAGCCTACTATGCGTCAGGTACTGTACTAAACATTTTACAAATATTATTGCTTTTGATCCTCACCAACCACCTCAAGAGTTAGGTGCTATTAATATCCTAATTTACAGCTAAGAAATCTTGAGACAGACAGTTGTTAAATGACTTTATCAGGATCACTTAGCCGGTTAAGTATCTGAGTCTGGATTTGAATTCGAGTCTCTGATTTCAAGCCCAGCTGTCAGGAAGGAATTCTATCCGTAACAGCAAGAAAATGCTATTACTGTCACTAAAACTTTAGGGCCCATGATGGTTGACAGCAAATTCAGACACCGCTTCCAACAAGATTTCTGAGACCAGTTAGATCTCTAAAATTATTAAATACTACTCTGATCAATACAATGATCCAAGACAGTTCCAAAGGACCCATGATGAAAAATTCTATCCACCTCCAAGAGTAAATTAATGAACTGAATACAGATTCAAACATGCTGTTTTCTTTTTCTTCAGTTGGGGAACAGGGAGAGGAGAGTTTTTGCAACACGGCAATAGTCTTGCCTGAATTTACATATATAACTGATACATTTCTTGCATTGTTAAGGAGTCAAGGAAAGAGTGGAAAGAAAGAAGAGGATATAGAACTCAAAAATTTAAAAAAATGTTAAAAAATCTTTATTCATAATTGGGGAATATTTAGTGAAGTAAAAATAAATATCAAAATAAATACAAATTTAATGAAATAAAAATTTATATGTAATTGGAAAACATTTAAATGAAATAGATAAAAAATATTTTTAAATTATTAAGCACTTTTAATAAATACTTATGATATATCAAATATGGTGCCAAGTACTAAGATTACAAAGAAAAGCCAAAACATGGAGTTTATATAATTATGAGATTTATGCAAAGTAGGAGGAAGATTCTCTCAGAATAACATTTTTTTTTTTTTTTGCTTTTTTGCTGAGGCAGTTGGGGTTAAGTGACTTGCCCAGGGTCACACAGCTAGGAAGTGTCTGAGACCAGATTTGAACTCAGGTCCTCCTGACTTCAGGGCTGGTGCTCTAACCACTGCTCCACCTAGCTGCCCCTCAGAATAACATTTGACAAAGGACATCCACTAGCAACCACAACCATCCTAGCTCATTCCTCAGGGTAGGAATAAGCATGCATTAAGCACCTTTATGTACCAGAAATTGTGTTAAAACACTTTACAAATATGTCAATTGATCCTGGGAGACCAGGGGTCTTGTTCCATTGCTGAAAGATACCATTTACTCAATTTCAGGAACTTTCTGAAAACGTTCTCTTCTTAGCCTGTCCCGACCCATTATTATAGCACCAATGTAGCACTGATGGTTCCAACTCCCTTCTACTCTACTCCCCCCAAACCCCAGTCCAACCTCCCCTTTATTCCTCACCTTTCAGCTTCACCAGCTCATTGTGGCACTTTTTGCGGAGCTGCAGCTCCCGGCGGTACTTCCTCAGCAGTTCCCGGTTTGTGTTGTTCACTTCTTCGATGGCTTGGCCAATCTGAGGGAAGGAAGATGGAAGAGGTGAGCAAGAACTCTTCTCCCCCCAGCATGGGATGAGAACCCAGAGCCCTGAAAGGGCTTCGCTTTTCCCCATATCCAGCAAGATGGTCCACATCCAATGGGTGCCTGAAACTTGGGAGACATGGCCAGGATTTGTCCAGGCTCTATATTAATTTGTTGTGTATTCCTGGACAAGTCACTCGTCCCCTTCTCAACCCAAGTTTTCTCTTCTATTAAATGAAGGGACTGGAAGAAATTCAGATCCAGGATTCTGGAGGCCTTGAAACTCACTAAGAAAGGCTGGAGGTGGGGATGGGAATCATGTCTTTGATTGGGATGGGTAAGAAGCCCGCCTGGCCCCTTCCTCATGCCCACCTCTGCTTTGGCACTCTTCAGGGCTTCCTGCAGCAGGAGAGGGAAATCTCGAACCTGCCTCTTCAGGCCATTGTAATCATTGGTGAGGGTCCGAAGGGCTGGCTGCAGAGTCAGGAGGTTGGTTCTGACGCCTGGAAATGGGAGTGGGAAATGGAAGTGAGTGATTCCCACTATGAACCTTTTAGAGGGATAATGAATGGTTAAGAACTTTCTTTAAGCCGAAGGCAGGGCAGACATCATCAGAAAATGAGGTCCAGGGGCAGCTAGGTGGCACAGTGGTTAGAGCACCAGCCCTGAAGTCAGGAGGACCTGAGTTCAAATCTGGTCTCAGACACTTCCTAGCTGTGTGACCCTGGGCAAGTCACTTAACCCCAATTGCCTCAGAAAAAAGCAAAAAAAAAAAAAATGAGGTCCAGAAAATCTGGAGGGTGGGGAAGGTGGTAGGAGAGAAGGGCTCCCCTCCCTCTCTCACCTGCCAGGTTTTCATGCACAGCCTTCATTTCTACTTGGGCCCTTGCAAAAGCTTCCTCAATGGCCCGGTTCTTATCCTCTTCCATGGTCTGCATCTCCTCCAGCATCTGCCCGTGAGCCCGCTCCAACTCCGCTTCATACATCATGATCTGAAAGCCAGGAAGAAGAAAACCTGGAAAAGCCACATCCCTGGGCAGCTTTTCCTCTGGACAAGGTGCATCAACCCCCACCTCCCTACAATTCCACTGCAGGTGATGGTAAAAACCCTGAATGGCTGACAAGTCAGGGAGGAGAGACAGGATCTGTTTTCTAGTCTCTGCTTTGTCACTGATTCCCTGGTCTCAGAGATCTGACATCGATCCTATGAGTCAATTCAACATTCATTCATTCATCAAACATTTATCGAGTGCCTACTGTGTGCAAACTGACTCAGTGATTCTCTTCAGTCTCAGGACTGCCCAGAACTCTGAAAGTCATAAGCAATTTGAGACCCATTAATTTTTTTATTATTATTTTATTTTTTGCTGGGGCAATTGGGGTTAAGTGACTTGCCCAGGGTCACACAGCCAGGAAAGCATCCCATTAATTGATAAGCACTGATTACAGAGCACACAGTGAATGCTTATGGAACTGAGTAGGTCTCTTCCTATCTTTCTAATCCTCTTTAATTCTGTGCTCAGTCCGCTAATAAACATTGAGCCATTTAGCTGTTTCCTCACCAGGACTTTCCATTCTCCAGGCCCATCCACTGGCTGTACCCCAGGCCTGCTAGGCCCTCCCTTCTCATCTCTGCCTTCATTTCCCCAGCTTACCCCTTTATCTTCTGTAGGAGGCTTTCCCTAATCCTTGAAGCTGCTAGTGCCCTCTATATCACTCTGGACATCCCTGTATGCATCTTGTTCTCTGTACATGGTTCTCCCCAGGACTAGAACGGGAGCTCCCCGAAGGCCAGAACAGGGATCTCGCCTGCCTTTGCCTCCCCAGTGCTCTGCCTAGTGCATAGCCCACAAGCAAGTGCTGAATAAAAACTGACTGATGGACTTTCCCTTCTCCCATCATGCATGATAACAGCAGAGCCTTTGGCTTATGCTAACATGCTTCCTGAAGCCTCATCGTGGAAGGAGGTTCTCAAAGGCCATGCAAGGATTCAAAGGTCCTGCCATGTTGGAAAAGCTCCAAGGACAGCCTGGCCAGTGAGTGAGTCTGCCATCCTAGGACAAGCCTACTTATCAATAATCAGCATTTGTTAAGTGCTTACTACGTGCCAGGCACTGTATCAAGCACTGATGATACAAAAAGAGGCAAAAGACAGTCCCAGTCCGTGCCCTCAAGGACTCCACAATCTAACAGGAGAAGGAAAAAGCTACAGACAGGAGAAAACTAACACCAGACTCAAAAGGGTTTGGGGAAGGCCTTAGTTGGGACTTGAGGAGGCCATAAATGACAGGAGCCCAAGTGGAAGAGGGAGGTTGTCCCAGGAATGGGAGACGGTCAGAGAAAATGCCCGGGATAAAGGGATGGAGAGTTTTGTTCCTGGAACAGCTAAGAGGTTCAACCATCACCAGGTTGGCAGCTGGGTGATAAAAGTCTGGCCATGGAAACTCACCAAGTTTACCCTCTAAGGCAGCATTTAAAGGGCTGCAATCTGCCTCAGGAGAAGACAGACACTGATGAAATCATGGCTCCTTACCCCCTTGCTAGAGTGGAAGCTCCACGAGGGCAAACACTGCATCATATCAAAGCTTTTCACATCCCTCCCAGCATCCACTGAAGGGTTCTGCACACTGCAGGCACTGAGTAAGTGCTTGTTGAACAAACTCACTCTGTCTGTCTGTCTCTCTCTCTGCTTTCTTTCTCTCTCTGTGTGTTGTCTGTCTATCTCTCTGTCTCTGTCTATTTCTCTCTGCATGTCTGTCTTTCTATCTCTGTTCTCCATCTCTCTCTGCTTTCTCTCCCTGTCTCTCTCCTTCTATCTCTGTCTCTCTCTGTCTCTGTCACTATTTTTATTTCTCTCACAATGTTTTCTCTGTCTCTCCTGTCTTTGTCTGTTTCTCTGTCTCTGCTGTTTCTTTCTCCTTCTGTCTCTGTCTCTTTCTCTATCTTTCTCTGTCTCTCTATTTTGATTTCTCTCTGTCTCTGTCTCTTGCATTCTCTTGTTTTCTGTTTCTTTCTCCTTCTGTCTCTGTCTCTTTATCTTTCTCTGTCTCTCTATTTTGATTTCTCTCTGTCTCTGTCTCTTGCCATCTCTTGTTTTCTGTTTCTTTCTCCTTCTGTCTCTGTCTGTTTCTCTGTCTGTCTGCTACCTGTATGTCTGTGTCTCCTTCTCCATTTTGTTTAAGCAAGGATGTGGGAGCTTCCCCAGGGACCATACCTGGGCCTTGAGCTGGGTTGTCGTGTGCTGAGAATTCTGAAGCTGCTGTTCCATTTCCTTCAGCACTTGCCTCTGCATCCCCACCTGCTCCTGTAAATACTGGTTCCGGGCTTCGGTTTCACACAGGGCCTGCTTAGTCTTGGATGAATCTACTTCCACCGTCTTGATGATGTACTAAAAGAGACCCATGTGTATGAATACAAGCACACATAGAGGGATGTGATAACAGGCGAGAGCCAGAGAGAGACACACAAAGAGAGACTGAGAGAGAGGCAGGAGAAAGGAAAGGGAAAGGACAGAATAACAGGAGAGAGACAGAGAGAGAAAAAAGAGAAGAAAGAGGAGAAGAGAGGAGAAAGGAGGGATAAGGAGAGGAGACACAGACAGAGAGGCAGGAGAAAGGAAAGGGAAAGGACAGAATAACAGGAGACAGACAGAGAGAGAAAAAAGAGAAGAAAGAGGAGAAGAGAGGAGAAAGGAGGGATGAGGAGGAGAGGAGACACAGAGAGAGGCAGGAGAAAGGAAAGAGAAAAGACAGAATAACAGGAGACAGAGAGAGAAAAAAGAGAAGAAAGAGAAGAGAGGAGAAAGGAGGGATAAGGAGAGGAGACACAGAGAGAGGCAGGAGAAAGGAAAGAGAAAGGACAGAATAACAGGAGAGAAACAGAGAGAAAAAAGAGAAGAAAGAGGAGAAGAGAGGAGAAAGGAGGGATAAGGAGAGGAGACACAGAGAGAGGGGCAGGAGAAAGGAAGGGGAAAAGATAGAAAGGAGAAAGACAGAAAGACATAGAAAACAGAGAGCGGAGAGAAAAGGGAAGTGGGGCAAGGAGAGAAGGATGCAGATCAGACTAGCAGAACACTGTCCTTGCTAGACCAGCATCCTTCCTGAGGAATCCCTACAGCCCCTTTGGCCCCAACAGGACAGACCAGCTGACTGGCCCAAGGGGCAGAGCAGCCCTTGTTAGGAGTCAAGAGCCCTGGGCTTCAATCCTGGCTCTGCAGTTTAATATCTGACGGCTTTGAGCCTCGGTTTCCTCTTCTGCCAAATGCCAGGATAGGACTAGATCAGGGCTTCTTACAATTTTTCCACTTACATAAGAACCCTTTTGCCTGGGACTTTTTACCTGACCTTGGGTATAAGGGCATATGAGATCCCATGCGGGGCTGCACACCAGAATTTGGACGAGACGGTCTCTAAGATTCCTGGACTCAGGGTTCGCGTCCCATCCCCCACATTAGTTGTGGGACTCCAGGAGAACCCATCTCCCTAAGGCTCAGTCATCTCATCGGAAAAATGGGAGACTGGAGTTCTGCCCTCAGAGGTTCTCAATCAGCTCACGTTGATTGAGCAGCCACAATAGTCGGGGACCGAGTTCAGTGCCAAGACTACACCAGAAAAACCACGACAGTGTCTGCCTCAAGGACCTTCCGGTCTAACGGGAGACACAACATGGGTATGTACAAGGTGGAGTCGCAGCGAGGTCCCCGAGCCTCCCAGAAACTCCACTTCCTCAACTATAAAGTGAAAGCGTCGCCACTGCAGCTAGGGGGCGCACCAGCCCGGAAGTCAGGAGGACCTGAGTTCAAATGTGACCTCAGACCCCTAAGGCTTCCTAGTGGTGTGACCCTGGGCACGTCACTTAACCCCAATTGCCTCAGCAAAAAAATAAATAAATAAACAAAGTGAAAGAGTCGCCACCGCAGCCAGGTGGTGCCGCCCTGAAGTCCGGAGGACCTGAGTTCAAAGTTGGTCTCAGACACTTAACACTTCCTGGCTTTGTGACCCTGGGCACGTCACTTAACCCAACTGCCTCAGCAAAAAATAAATAAAGGTGAAAGAGTGGGGGCAGCTCATTTCTAGGAGCCATCACTTCCTCGCTCTCCCCCCAAAGTCAGTTTTCTCGAAGCACTCCAACGTGGCAGCCGAGGCAGAGGCGGCCGCTGGGCAGGTCATAGGAGAACGCGCCCGTCTACCTTTTTTCCCTCCCCTGCGGCTGGCTACCTGCACTGGTAGAGGGTGCCCCCTCCCCCGGGAGTGCCGCGCGCTAACCAAGCCCCGCCTCCAGGCTGGCGCACCCGTGGGGGAGGGGCGGGGGGTGTCTCACCTTGATGGGCTGAGGCTGCGCCTTCAGGGTGGCGATGGTCTCCTGGCTGTCCCGCAGGCGCCGGCTCAGCCTCTCCTCTTCCTCCGCCTTCTCGGCCAGGGAGTCCTTGAGGCGCAGCTCGACCTCGGCCAGCCGGGCGGTCTTCTGGTGCACCTCCAGGTCCAGCTCGGCCAGCCGGCTCTTGTTCTCCTCCGTCTCCAGCTGCAGCTGGGCCAGCTTCTCCCGCAGCTGGGCACTCTCCTGGCGAGGGCAGAGGGGGGAGGGGAGGGTCAGCCCAGGCCGCCCGCCCCGTCCGGCCCCGGCGGCGGCCCGGCCCAGCCATGCACACCTTGCTGTGCTCACACTCGGAGCACGGGGGCGGCCGCGCTCGCAGCTCCTGCAGCTCCGCCTCGCATCGCTTCATGTCCTGCCGCAGCCGCTCATTCTCCACCATCAGCAGGTCCCGGTGTTTCTCCAAGTCGGTGCCCCCCTGGAAGGAGAGGATGCGGCATGGGCAGGGCCACGGGGGACAAGAGAGGCCGGGGCCGGCCCTTCGTCCCCCCCAGCCCAGAGTCCCAGAGCGTGAAGCCCGGGGACATGAGCCAGCTTTCACACCATGGCTCCCACACCTGGGGGGGAGGGAGAGGGGGGCAGCGCTAAACCCACTTCTCCCCAACTAACAGCCGCGCACTGCCTGTTAGGGGCGTGGGGGAGGGGGTCTGGGCCCGTTCTCAGTGCTGGGCTACGCTGTCACCCCCGGAACACGAGACTTGGATCTGGACGTGAGGTCAACACCCTCTTCTCGGTAGCAGGGACGCGTCCCTATTTAAGGGAGTGCAAAACTCACATGCTCCTTGCGGACGCAAAGGCAGCAGGGTGTTCCGGTGCCCCAGGGAGGTTTATTTGGGGATATGTCCGTGTGCCCTTAGGCATGGACGCGTCCGTGTAGCTAAGTGATCACATATACTTGTGTGTATTGTAACACATATAAATGTGCATGTGGGTCCGGTAAACAGCATGTGGGGGGGGTATATCCATATAGATGGACCGACAGACAGATATTAGATAGACGGATAGATGAATAGATAAATTATAGCTAGCTAGCTACATAATATACACACAGATATTAAATAGATATTGGATGGATGGATAGACAGACGGATGGGTAGACAGGAAGACAGAAGACTGGATAGATAGGAGATAGACGAGTAGATGGATAGACAGATAGATATTAGACGGATGGATGGAGAGCGAGATAGATGGGTAGATGGACAGACAGACAGGTAGATAGATGAATGGATGATTAGATGGACAGACAGATGGATAGATAGGTAGATAGATGGGTAGATGGATAGACAGATAGATATTAGATGGATGGATGGATGGACAGGCAGACAGATGGCTAGATAAATGGGTATATAGACAGACAGGTAGATAGATATTAGATAACTAGATGGATGAATGGATGGGTAGACAGACAGATGGATAGACAATGGCCGGACAGACAGATAGATAAACAGATAAATACATAGAAGGATGGCTGCATGGATAAACACGGAGACTGCTAGGGGGTACAGTGAGCAGAGTGCTGAGCCTGAAGTCAGGATGATCCGAGTTCAAATAGAGCTTCAGATACTTCCTAACTGTGTGACTCTGAACAAGTCTCTTAACCCTGTCTGTCTTAGTTTCCTCATCTGTTAAATGTTAAATATCACCTGTCTCCCAAGATTATTGTGAGGATAAAACAAGGTAATATGTTCAAAGTTATTTGGTTAACATTTATAAATACTAGCTATCACATAATAGAACATAATTATATACATGTAGTATACACACACATATATAAGCTTTGGAGCATTTAGGTTGCAGAGAATAGAGCTGAGTCTGGAAGATTGCAGTTCAAATTATACCTTAGAAACAGTTGTGGTTTTTGAGATTGGGTCTCCTCATCCTGTCCAGGCTGGAAGTGCAGCTGATCATCATGGAGAAATGATGACCTGCTCCATTTTGAAATCTAGGCAGGTTTGGTGGCCGGGTGTCCTCCTCTTCCCACCAGATCAGTGTCAGACTTAGCATGGACACCCGAGATCTCACCAGCTACTAAAATCCACCAACCTCAGCCTCTCTAGTCACAAGTACCACCATGGCTGACCTTAAACATGCATTAGCTGTGTCACTCCAGGCAAGACATTGAAACTCTCTCAACCTTAGTTTCCTCACCTGTAAAATGGAGCTAATAATAGTACCCACACCCCTTTACATGGTTGTCGTGAGGATCAAGTATGGTAACATAAAAAAAAAACTTTGCAAACTTTAAAAGTATTATATAAATGCTAATCACTATATTGAATCATAATTTTTTTGTCTTTCTATATCTCTATATACATGTATATGAATCTATGACTAGAGACAGAGACAGATGGATGCTTGGATAGGGCAATAGACAAACAAGACAGAGAGAGGCAGACAGACAGATAGATAGATATACTGATAGACAAACAAGACAGAGATAGACAAAGACGGATGGATGGATGGATATAGATGTAATGGGAGGAATAGCCAACATAAGACATGCTTTAAGGACCAAAGGAAATGGAGATGGAAGTGGAGGTGGACAAACAGTGAGCATTCTGGGAAACACTTCAGGGTTCGACACATCACCTTCCCTGCGTATATGTCAAAAGTGGCTCACCAGCTCTGAGCGAAGTCTATTCACTTCCTGGACTTGGCCAATGAGTTTCTCCTTCAGATTTTCCACCTGTCAACAGAAAACCAGTTATAATAAACCAGTCCTCCATCCTCATGGCACGCCCCCATGTGACCTTGGGTGGATGATCTCTTTAGGGGGTAAAGGGGACAGCCGCAGCATCTTTCCCTATAAAATGACCCTGTGCTCTCTACTTGGGGCTTGCCTCCTGACTCGTTTCTTCCTAGAAGCAGAATGACCTCTCTAGGTCTTCCCCAAGTCATGATGATCTCTGTTTTACAATTCTCAGGACAAAAGAGATGGCCTGTCAGGGCTGACAGTGAATACACTCTGTGTGTGTGTGTGTGAATATGAGAGAGACAGAGACAGAGAGAGTGTTCTCCTCCTGAATGTTTCATTCATTAAGTTCTCCCTTCAAGTGTGATGGGCCCCAGGTCTATGAGTCCACTCTGGAGTATGGGAACAGAGCCAAGGACAGGTAGAAGCCCTGTGACTGTGTTCTGAAGGGTCAGGAGAGAGAGTCTGAAGAAGAAATAGCCCTCATTAGCCTCTCCATGCCTTCCACCCAACCCTCATCTTGACAGATTTTCCAGCTGGCCCACACCTGTCAAGAGATCATTGGGTGTAGGTATTTTGCTAACAGCAAATGCAGGCCTTTCAGATCCTGGTTTTTTTTTGGGGGGGGGGGCCTCAAGACCAATGTCAACCTTATACAATAACTGTCTTCCATTAGGAATATTTATAATATAGTTATATGGGAAGGGCAGGATCTAGAATATGACTTGAAGATATCCAAACCTATATACTGGTGAGATAATCTAACAAGGTTTCTATGTGTGGTTCCCCCAATTAGAAGGCTCTAAGGTCTTCCTATTCTTATATAGATTTATCATTCCTAAAAGGAAAACTGAAATAAGCCTGATTGTTTTCAGAGAACTTTTGTTACATCTTTTAACTGGCACAGCTTTATTAATGGGACTCAAAATTTAGGGTCTCATACCCCCTTCTCTAACATCAAAAGTCCTTCCTGGAAAGTAGGATGTTTTTTTAAAATGCACATCTTAAGAGTCAGGAGACCGGGCTTCAAATCTGGGGTCTGCCACTGACCACAAGCTCTGACCAAGGACCAAGTGATTTAAGGAGACTTAAGCCTCCTCTCCCATCCATCATCCATCCATCCCACAGCTGCCAAAGCGATCAAGTCCGATCATGTCATTTTCCTCCTCAATAAGGTCCACTGGCTCCCTGTTACTTTGAGGATCGGGTGGCAACTCCTCCGATGGAAATTTGAAGCCTTTTGCAACCTGGTCCCCGGATACCTCTTTAACACCCACCAGTGTCAAACCAAAGCATCTTATACCTGACAATTCACTTCTGCAGCATATCTAGAATATTCCTTTTTTGCGTGCTTCTCCAAAGTCCCTAATTTTCTTTTGAAACTCAATTGCCACCTTCTGCATAAGGTCCTGATCCCCCAAGCCACTAATATCTTACTCCCCAAAATCATCTTATATTTATGAATATGTGCACACATATAGACACAAGTATACATATGCATATATGTATATACATGTCGCCTATCTCGCCAGAATGTAAGCTCCTAAAAGTTAGGAGGTTTTTCACCTTTATCTTTGTATTCCTGGCATTTGGCATAATACCTGACACATAACAAGTGCTTAATAAGTGTTGGCATATAGCAGGTGCTTAAGAATTGCTGGCACATAATAGATGCCTTAAAAATGTTGGCATATAATAAGTACTTAATAAGTGCTGCACATAATAGGTGCTCTAAAAATGCTGGCACATAATAGGTCTTTGATGAGTACTGGCACATAATAGGTGCTTTAAAAATGCAGGCACATAATAGGTACTTAAGTGTTGCACATAATAGGTGCTTATAAGTACTTATTGATTAATCAGCATAAGATCTTCTGTTTAGCAGTTAAGGTCCTCATGACTTGACCTCTTCCTACCTTTCCAGTCTTCTTACTCCAATCCAATGACACCAGCTTCTTTGCTATTCCTCCAAGATCCTTCATGTCCTGAACTCTGGACATTTCCAATGGTTGTACCTCATGCCTGAACTCTTTCCTTCCTCAACTCTACTTTCTGGCTTCCTTGTCTTTCTTCAAATCTCAGGTAAAGTCCTCCCACCATCTGTAAGAAGCCTCTTCTGGTCCTTTACAACCTTGATGCCTTCCCTCTGAGTCAGCCCCTCAATTTTCCTGTCTATATATCCTATTTGTAAGGTCATTTGCTGTGACTATGAGCTCTGTGATGAAAGAGATTGTTTTTTGCTTTTCTTTTGTATCCCTAGCACTTACCATTGCCTGACACATAGTAGGCAGTTAATAAATGCTTACTAGCTTGATTTTTCTCTTCAAAATGGGAGAGACACTGGGCTGGGACATGGAATAAAATCTGAACAAGGTTTCCCAAGAAAGTCTGGCCAAGCTCAATTCCTCTTCCCCTCAGACATTTCAATAGGAATACTTGTGGAATTTCCACATTGGCAAGACAGCAAAAAAATCCAATGGGGGGGTTTTACCCCCGCCATCCAAATGTTGCCAAAAACATAAACATTAAATCATCTCCAAAGATGATTCTCATACAGGAGAAGGGATACCTGTTCATCCACTTGGATCACAGCAATGGGAGCCCAATTATTTAGCAGTTATGCACCAACATGGTATTTGGGGTTTGCTGTCTACCCCAAGGGCTCCAATCTGAGTCTGACAGATGACATAATGCAGATGCAAAATGCACAACATGGTAAAGGTAAGCACATCTGCCTGGGAAGGGCTTTTAAAAAAAGTGAATGTCTCATTTCATGAGCAGAAGTGCACACCCGCTTCCTCAGTGGTCAGCTTCTGGAGAGGATGCTCAGAAGAATAGAATTTGCTTCTGTGATTTGGAGATGAGGGAAAAAGAGGAAGCACTAAGATAGGAAATAAACAAGATGGAAATCAAGAAAGCAGGAAGCCAGGATTGAGAAAAATCAGTCAATTAAAAATTTTAAATTAAAATAAAAAAGCAAAAAGAAGGAGATGGGGGGGGGGGAATAAGAACATGGAGTTGTGAAGGCATATGATATCCAAAGAAGAGAGAGATAAATAACTTGAATCTGATCTGGAAGCAAGGATAAGCCCTAAGTCAGGAAATGATGTCCAAATTGTAAGGCAGGAAGGTACATTCAACCTGCTCCAAGTAGAGGTGGCTGATCAACAGGAAGGATGGAGCAAGGGAAGGTCAAAGTTAGACTGAGGTGAAGGTGCAGACCATCAAAACAACTAGTCTACTGATAGAATATAAAATTGAAAGAAACCTTAGCAATTCAAGATGGTGCCCTGAAGGAGGTTGATCTTGGGAGTAAATGCCAAAATAGAAGATCGTCTATTAGATACCTAGGTCCAAATCCTACCTCAAATAGTTAGGGACACCAGGAAAAAATTTTAATCTTGTAGGACCTCGGTTTCCTACTCTGTAAAATGACAGAATCGGGACTCAATGGGTTTTTTTTTAGTTCTTTCCTGCTCTAAATCTGTGATCTAGAGGATTCTTTCCATTTTTGAACTAAAGCAGTTGAGGGTAAAAAGAGATGAAGACATTTGCTAAAGGTAACACAAGGCCTAGATCTGAATCAAGATCTTTTGTAGAGTGTAGCCATATCACCATGCCTCCTTAAAAATTATGCTCCACCTCAAAGTTCTCCCAAAAACAAGCCCTGAAGCTGATTTTTCCCAATTCTCAATGCAGAGACAGAGTTTCACAGCCTTTAAAGGACAAAAAAAATTCATTTCCTCTGAGCCTTATCTAAAAGTTCAGATGCAATCTCACTACTGAGTGTCATGTCACAACGCTGTAACCCTGGGACAAGAAAGAGGCACAGCTATGCATTGGAGAGGAATATATCAGTTGCAAAGATGGGGCTCTGAGAAGGATGATGGAGGGGATCTTTGCTCTGAGAGGGACTTTTCTAAAAGAAAGGCAAATGCTGGCTCCAAGATTGGCAGCCAGGTGGAGGGGGGCAGTTGCTCTTGTAGGGTCAACAAGATCAAGAATGAGGAGGTACCTGATGTGACACTTAGGACCACATTCAATGCAGCTGGAGAGGACAGGATAAAACATCTGGAAATGACCTTCAGTGAAATATTAATCCACCAGAATCTTTGATTTATCAGCCAGGAATCTCAGGTTCATAACTTATGCAAGGTCACAGAGCTGGTATGTGGTTGAACCAGATCAGCTGAATTCCCAGACCAGGGCTCTCTGTCCACCCCAGTCCAGGTTTTCTAAGCAGGGCCAGATCTTAGGGGTGACCCCAAGTGGGGACAGCCAAGTGTGACCCCCCCAGGCTGACCTTGTCTCGCAAAGAATTCAAGGATCTCTCTCTGGATAGCACCCACCAAACAATTCTAAAGCGGGCTCAACCTGCAGCCTGGGATTGGAGTAAAAAGGGGGAAAATCTGGGGTTTGTGGGGAGCGTTGTCACCTGTTTCTACCTTCCAATCAGGAAAGTGTTTTTTATCTTTTAGGATCTGCTTGTGATTGAAATATATTCTGGACATATCTTAACACCCTGTGCTCTTCTTTCCCAGGCTCCAAAATAGTCAGAGAAACTGAGTCATCAATTAGCCTGGAGAGGAGACCTCCTCACCTCACTGCCCTACCCATTTCCTGGGAAAATGGGAAGTCTGAGCCTGTCCC
>JAJPUD010011091.1:41672-56710 GCA_023553655.1 Myrmecobius fasciatus | reverse complement strand
TTTTTTCCCTCCCTTACCTCCTCCCTCCCCAAGACAAGCATTCTGATATAGGTTATATATGTAAAATCATTTAAAACATATTTTCTTATTTGTCATGTAGTATAAGAAAAATCAGAACAAAAGGAGAAAAAAACATGAAGAAAAAGCAAACAAATCAAAAATAGGTGAAAATACTATGCTTTGATCCATATTCAGTCTCCATAGTTCTCTCTCTGGATGTGGATGGCATTTTCCATTCCAAATCTATTGGAATTGTCTTGAATCACTGCATTGAATCACTAGGAAGACCCTAGTCCATCATATTTGATCATTATATAATCTTGCTGTTATTGTGTACAAATTTCTCGTGGTTCTGCTCACTTTAGTCTGTTCATATAAATCTTTCCAGGCTTTTCTGAAATCAGCCTGCTCATCTAAATGCATTGATTTCCTAGGATTATTTTTATTGCATGCTTAGTTCTTTAGCTTCTTTTCTGATTGCTGTGTTTAGAGATAATATTTCTTCCTAAGGATTACTTTGCTTCATCCTATTAAAATTTGTCATTTTTGTCATTGTTCCTTTCTTTGATATCGAATACTTATTGTCCCTGTGATTTATTCTTTGATTCACTTTTTCTTTGGAATGACATTATTTTTTAAATAACTTATTTGATTATTTTATCATAAAATAGTTTAGTCTAAAATATTTGGTACGTACCAAAATATCTGTAAGAGCTAAGTAGGAAGGAAGGAAACAAGCATTTATTAAGTTCATACTAAATGCCATGTACCTTACTAAATGCATAACAACTATTATCTCATTGTGGAGATGTGTTATAATATTATAAGTACTAAATTAATTTATTCCATACTATACCAGACTACAAAAGGATTACTTTATAAAACTAGGAAAAATAATAATGAAACTCATATGGAGATTTAAAAAAAAAAAAAGTCACGAATCTCAAGAGAGAGCAAGAAAAGAAGTAGGAATCAAGGGAACCTAATAATGCCAGATTTCAAACTATACACTACAAAGTCATGATTCTCAAAACATTTTGGTACTGGTTACAAAATGGATCAGTTGAACAAATTAGGTATATAACATTGAAAAATGCATCTAGACCTTTAGTATTCTATAAAAACAAAGTCTCCTGAAATAAGTAGCTGTGTTAATGTCTCTGATAAAAACAGATGTGAAACTTAGGATTCTGGAAGAAATTAGTTTTAGATCAATATTTCAGATCTTTTCTCAAATAAGCTCCAAATGTATACATGATCCTACATATAAAAGATCATTTCATATACAAATTCTTTACAAGATCTGTGACTAGGAGAAAAATTCTTGGCCCAGCAAGGAATAGAGGAGATTATAGGAAATAAAATACAGTTTCAATTATATAAAATTATAAAAATTTTTATACAGATTCAAGAAAGTTAAGATTAAAGGGAACAATTAATTGGGAAATGTTTCTATAATAAATTTCTCTGATAAAGGTATCACTTCCAAGACATATAAGGAACAGATTCACATTTATAGGAATGAGTCATTCCACAATTTATAGATGGTCTAAGACCATGAAGAGGAAATATTCAGAGAAGAAATCAGGCTTTCTGTGGCCATATGAAAAAAATATAATTAAAGAAATGCAAATTAGAGTACTTCTTAATTTTGCCCATTAGGCCTTGTAACAGATCATTCTGCTTCTGGATCAGTAAACCACTGAGAAAGTTGGGCTCCCCCCAGATCTCAAAGGGTAACTGAGGCTGCTGGGATTCTAGGGGAAGGCCCAGTGTGAATCATCCTTCCTGAGCATCTGTAGAATATTGAGTCTCCAGCTGCCAGCCAGCTTCCCTTAGTTCTCTGCCGCTGCTTTTCTCAGGTTGTACATTCTTTTAGGGAAGATGGGTTGTCTTCCAACCCTTAGAGACCAAATGTTGAAATACACTACAAGCTTGAAAGTACTCATACCAGTGGGACTGAGCAGTTGGTGCTCTTGCAAGCCAACGGCAAGATATTTAAAATTATATCTGTAGACAGTGGACTGGAAAAGGAATTCCATTTGTTCCACTGAATTCCCATGAAACCCGGTTAGAAAGGGCCTGGATTTTTCCTCTGTATCTAAGCCTGATAGCTCAGGTGCTTAATGGAGCTAAGCCGGGGTAGGAAGGAGAGGTCATAGTGGTGGTTTCCATACCATAAATTTACTTATTTCCCCATCACCTACCTGGTGATTTCTGGAGCCCCACAGGGCTCATGGGTCTCTCTTTTGAGATTCTACTCATACTGGTTTGGCCACAACCGTGATTGCCGCACTGTTTGCAGCCGGATGCTTCATTGGCATCTGGCAAGTGTTTATCGTCATGAATAAGACAATCTGATATTCAGAAGGAAAAAACAGGCTACTCATAGGAACACAAAAACAAAATCCGAGGTTGCTAAGAAAGCAGCCTTGGGAAATTACTTTTTAAAAAATCCCCATCCTCTTGGTTGGTTGCCTTAAATTAATCCCTCAGCTGACAGTGTTCCCTGTCAGGCCCTCATCCTTCCCTCATTTACTCATCCATTTTATATGGGTTTTTTCTGCCAGGGTCTCACGATATGGGTGTGTCAGAGAAAAGAGGGAAAGGCTCAGAAGATGTCCTAGGGGCTCAGCTATCAAAGTCTCTGGGACTTTGGGGAAGACTGGGAAATCCACCTGTTAGGTAACTAACCTCACTAGACCCACTCTGCTTTGCCAAAACACAATCTAATTTCCTCTTTCTCTTTCCATTACTCTGATTGTAGTATAAAGGTCATTTCTTAAATAATAATATTTAACATGTATATGGCATCATGCATGGGGCAAAAGTGCTAATTATTATCTTATTTGATCCTCACGATAACCCTGGGAGGGAAGTGCTCTTGTTATCCCCATTTTACAGATGGGGAAACTGAGGCAGGCAGTGTTAAGTGAATCACACAGCTAAGTATCTGAGGCCTGTGTCATCTAACTAACCCTAAGAAACACCAGCTCTTCCTTCTATTGCATTGCCTCTAGAAACCTAAACTTGAGTCAGAGATTCACACCCTCATTAAAGCCATTGGCAATGGCTGCCACAGCTTCCTTCCTACTTGGAAAGCCCAGCTTCTTTGCCTCCCTGACTGTGATCTCACATTTTACCCCATTACCCCATTTAATCTTAATATTTATCCATTATCTGCTCTTTATCCCAAGTCCTGGGCAGCCCTCCACCCGAGGAATTCAGCCTTCTTCTGGACTGTTAGTTTGGCACATAGTGAATGTGGCCTGTAGGGCCCTATCAGTACATATGAGTAGGAAAAATCGGGCCGGTCCTCCCGGGGCCGAGGTAAATGCTTTTAAGTAGTTCTTGCCTTCTTGTGGGAGGATGTCCTGGCCCTCTCCTGGGAGGGCGTCTGTGGCCAGCTCCAACTTTTAAGCTTTGGGGTTTTGTCTGACTTTTTCAGCTGAGCACAGCAGTTATTTTCCAGCCACGAGATTTATCAGCACAAAAAGTTACAATTCTGGAGCAGGCATACTGGGCTTTGGAGAAATTTCCCTTGTCCTCCTCTCTCCAAAGCCCCCTTCTCAGTTCTTCAGTGTTTTCTCCGAGTGCCTTCCCCATAGAAGGGAGAACCCTCACCGGGCCTACTTACGATAAGGAAACAACTTTTTACCCTGTGATACAGGTGTCTTTGTTGTTTCTGTGCCACCAAAATGGATCTAGTCCAGTGGGATGTCAAAATATTCAGCTGCTCATGTTACATTTTAAGGCTGTCATTTGTGGTCCCTTCCAGAGCTATAAGGGAAGTATGGAACTAGGTTAGTTAGTTACATAGTAAATTTCCAGGCATTGCTGGGTTTAGGTGGTTTGGATTTTTTTTTTGTTGTTGTTGTTTATTTTAAATAGCTTTCCCAGTTTTCCTCTTAAAAACAAAACAGGAGAAAAAAATACATTTTTTTCACAATATCTGGACTTCAATTGGGAGAGGTTTGATCAGGAAACTTTTTTTTGGATTTTTCCTGAAGCTCACATAGCCTTTAATGACAAGGTGAAAGTTGCTGGTGTATTTCAGACCCAAGCTAGCTGACATCTGTTCTTTTTTGGCATCTTAAGAATGTTTAAGGTCATGGTATCTTCAGATTCAAACTTGTGTGTATATTATATATAGATATATACATATGTGATATTTATTATATGTGTAATACATAGTTTAAACACTCAGGCACAAGCCAAGCTACCACTTTTTTCCTCCAAATGGATGAAATAAGATGTAAAATATTTTCTAACATAAACCATTCCTTTTCAAAACACAGTTTCAAGTGTTGAAGAAATAAGTTGCTTGAGAAAAAAATGGTCAGAAAATACATGAAGTATTTCTTGTTGACATGCTGAGCTTGTGGAAAGTAGGGAGGGTAAAAGCATTCAGAAATAATCAATATATTAAGCTGAGTCTCTGAGTAGTTGCCCAAGATCAAAGTTTCTTCATAGGGGAGGGAAAAAAAGTAAAAATAGCTTTTAGCTCAAGTATGTGACAAGAATTCAAATGGCAACTGGGGAGGCTTTTTTGCATTTTAAATTTAGAAAACTGGAATGGTGATTAGTTCTGTGGAGGTCTCAGAAACATCTGCCTTGTTTCACTTGTAGCTGTTGGCCTACTGGAGTATTGCTATTGGAATACAGCAGCTTCAGCAACTTTCTGTGTGAATTAAAACCATAAGGCAACCCACAATTATACCCACAATTTAGTTCAAGTCAGTTTGGTAAATATATGCAGCCAGTCTTCTGAGTGTAAGGGATACAAAAACAAAATCCAATAATCCCTTCCCTCAAGGAGCTTACTTCTACCTAGGAAAAATAGGATATCCATTGATAAGCAAATATAATGGTTATACAAATGATATAACATCTATTGATAAACTGCTTATATAGCATCATAAGCATGGGTTTTGGATTAAAGAAAAAAAACAAAAAATAAGAATATTCATTTCTTTATAACTAGGGAATAAATTAAGTTAAAGTGCAGAGAGATAAATTAAGTTCTACTTCTCACCTATGTAGAGGAAATCAGTCACTAATCAAGTGTTTAATGGGTACCAGCTCTGCCCCTCACTAACTAGACATGGAGCAAAAGTATGAGATATGGTCCCTCCCTATGAGAGTTTGATACAAAAGCCTCAGTCCTTAGAAACATGTTCATTTTTTTTCTTGTAATATTCACTTTTTATTTTTTTTATTTTTTTATTAATACTTTTTATTTACAAAACATATGTATGGGTAATTCCTAAACATTAACTCTTACAAAGCTTTCTGTTACAAATTTTTCCCCCCTACTCCCCACCTCTCCCCTAGATGGCAGGATATCCACTACATGATAATTGAAACATGTTCAT
Source organism: Myrmecobius fasciatus (assembly GCA_023553655.1). NCBI lineage: Eukaryota > Metazoa > Chordata > Mammalia > Dasyuromorphia > Myrmecobiidae > Myrmecobius > Myrmecobius fasciatus. Next base: position 51,335 of record JAJPUD010011091.1, on the reverse strand, counting down.
TTTAATGAGCAGACAATAAATGCAGTGGTTCAGGAAAGAGAAGAGCATTAAATGGACTAAGACAGTTATAGTGGACCTCTCTATTAGCCACTTTTACATACAAATAAGATTCAGATGGGCAGAAAGGAAGCATTCATAGTCTGGAGACTCATATAGAGGTGGATAACCTGGACAAAGGTTAAGGACATTCCAGAAGCTGGACTGATAATACTCCATTATCCTAGTCAAAATATGTGATAAAGAGGTAATGGACTCTGGTTAAGTGACCTTCTCAGGGTCATACGGCTAACAAGTGTCTGAAACTGGATTAGAATTCAGGAAAATGAGTCTTCCTGACTCCAAATCCAATATTTTATCCATTGTGCTACCCAGCTGCCCCAGAACCCCCAAAAAGGAGAATTTCAATCTGGTAGGTTTATAGGACAATGAGGAGACTCTCTTTGCTGAAACAAAAGATCTGGGTTGGGGAGTGATGGAGATACATAATTGGCTTTGAATGATAGGGAGGGAGGAATTTGGACTTGACACAGTGGTAATTGGGATCAGTAAGCCAAAGGTTCCTGCTGCCTCTCTTTGTCCAAAGATAAAATGAGCTGATATAAAGGGGAGAGCCACTAGAGCAGACTTTCTTGGATGAGTAGATTATTATCTAGTTACCTAAGAGGCAAACTGACAGGTTTGTTCATGATTGAGACTCCCTGGGAGAATTTTGCAGTTTCTGTCCCTGTCTGTTTGGAAATTCTCATGAGGAACATGATGACTGCCTGTGTATTGGACCTTATAATTCACTGAATTGTTTTTAGATAAGTGGTATGCCTCATCCCATATGTGAGCATGTTAGTGAAGGTCATTTCATGATCAAGTCTGGGCCCAGCACCTTTTAGGGCTAGCTAGAACTCAGCATGACTGTCAAATAGCATATGGGCCATCAGTATCCCCAAGTTAAACACCTGATGGTTTCACCAGGGCCCACATGGCCTGCTAAGACTTCCTCACTGCCCAGTTCTACCAAAAATGCTATATAACTGTCAGCTATGATTATTATTATCATTATTATTATTAACCTCTGCCCCAGTCCTTGAGGAACTTGCTCCTTGAAGTACCAACTACCTAATCTATTCACCTGTACTATACCTATTCACCTAAGCATCTTAGAGATTATGAAGTGCTTTTCTCACCAGGCCTGCAAAGTAAGTGATACAAGCATTCTTAGAAATTATTATCATAATCAAAATCATAGAGATTCAGGGTTCACATGGTAAGTGATGGAATCAAACTCAAAATCCAGAACTCCTGACATATTCAATGTTTGTTCTGTGCTATTTTATAGTAAGTACTAACACAGCTGTCTTTCAACACCCATCTTCTGGAAACTGAAAGGAATGACCGATGAGAGGAATTTTGGCTGCTAGAAGAGATATTTGGTATCTAGAGGGCTTTTCAGCATCCCTCCCATCTTCCCATGGAAAGTGGCTGTGTTCTATATGTGCCTGCTCGTGGAACTGCCATTCACCACTTACACTCAAAATGGACATGGCCTAAGACACCAGAAAACCAGGACCTTGGGAATACACCTCAGTCAGTGAGCAGTAATGGCTCCGATTTTTATAGCTTTTTATATCTTGCCCATTTGATAGTTGAGAAAACTGCCTATAGCCCAGTGAATTCAATGTCCAGTACTAAGACCAGAACTAAAGTTTCCTAACTCCCACTCTCCATATCCCACGGTGCTGTTTATCTATCTGACAAATGTGATGAATATCCAGTCCAATAATGACGAAAAAGTAAAAGTCAAAAGTATATACGAAGATGTGTAATTGATTACATTGCTGGCCTTCTCAATGGAGCTATAAGAAGGAAGAGAGTTTGGAGATCAAACAATTAATTCTTAAATGAATGTTAAATTAGTAAAGCATAGTTATTTTAAAGTATATATGAAAAGCTGGTGCCACTTAGTAGAGATTTAAGCTGATAGTCCTGTTGCCCACATGACCCTCCCATCTAGCAGTAACCAGCAGTGATTCCTTGTCATAGAACCAGCCCCTTTATCTTCCTGTCATATGACTCTCGTTCTTCATCAGAGTCCTTCATGGGTTACGTGCTGAGCCTGTCCATGTGTGTGACTCTCCATTTCGTATTCTATAGGTAACTTATCTTCAGAGTTGGCTTGACTGATTGATGATGAAGCATGCTATCCAACTCTTGACAGAGAGGTGGTAAACCCAGAGAGCAGAATGAGACACATATTTTTTAGACTTCAATTTCTCCGGACAGCACAAGAGATGTTCCATCCATCCCTTGTGATGTCAGGAGAAATTGAAGGAAGCTTCCAATATGTTGGGCAGATTCCTTGTGGTGAATCTTTGAGTGAACATGAACAGGAGTTTCACAAGATGGACAAATAGGTTATAATTTTCCTCATTGCAGAGAGCTTTTGAATCAACAGGAGAATATTTATTTGGGTATATTAAAATAATCACTAAGTCTTTAACATGCCACTGTAGACTATTATCCATATGCTCTCATTAATCAAGCTATAACATCTTCAACATGATCAGGTCTATATAACACAAAACTATCCGGTTCATTCATTATTACTTGGTTATTGTGCCTTACAGAAGTACAGTCTTTGGGTGAAATATTTGTTTTCCAGCTGATTGTATTTATGTCATGTCACTTTCTCCCCAGAATACCTGGATTGTAGTGCCTGCCTTGCCTCTGATGCACTCTGATTTGGGGCAGATAACAATAGCCCTCTGCCTCAGTTTCCTGAGTAAAAATCAGGATATTACCATTCTGTTTTTCCATTTTGAGTTAGAAAACATTCTTTGGAAATTAAAATCATATAAATCCTAATAATCACTGTTATTGAACCTCAGTTTCCTCATCTGTAAAATACAGAAGTTTCATTGAATGATTTTTCGGGCCCCTTCCAATTTTAATATTTACAACTATATTTACAACATCATTACCATCATTTCCTGGGCTAGTTATTAGTACAGCTTGTTTGCTATGATTTTAGAAGCTAAAATCTTATATCCTAAATCCATTTTAACTATTAAGCTTCAGTTTTTAGAAGTTTTCACTCCCTTGCTTATGCCCTTCTTTACATTCTGGAGTAGGTTTAAAAGAGGGGTTTCTGTTAGCATTGCACATTATAACTCCAAATACATTTGTACCATGTCCCGAACTGTACGATAAAAGCTTTCACGGATACCACTTTTCTCCCATAATACCCAGCACATAACCTATTAAGTTATTAACTAGAAGTTTCTCTGGCATTGTATTAGATTATATATTCAAACAAGCCATTGGGCGAGGGGTCCCCATGCATCTTTCATAAAAGGAATAAAAAACATACCCCCACCAGAATGCTTTCCCGGGGCTTTGAACAAATCCTGAGCCCCCCACAAAGCTTCCTTCTCATCATTCCCTGCACATAGCTGGAGCATTAACACATTAATAAGAAAAAGATGCCTAATAGGAGGCCTCGGGAGGGGGTGGGGGCCAGCTTGTCAAACCACTTTGCATGGAAGGCCAAGGAGCTGGAGGAAAGCCCTTGCTTTGGACCCTCAGCCTTCCCCCGCGGAGCCCCAGGGCAGCGAGGAGCGTGGCTCCCAGCACCCGGACAGTTTGCCGAGGGAAGCAGAATAGGACGTTCCGTCCTGTCCCACGTCAGCCCCTTAGTGATGGGCCAGAGCCCAAGCCCAGGCCCAGTCAGGCAGGAGGACGGTGAGCCTGGCCGGCCTCTGTTTAAAATGAGGAACAAGCTGGGCTGGGGAAGGGCAGGGGATGCTCCTGCCTATGGCTCACCGGCCTTTATTTTGAATTTGCTTTTCTGTCTGCATGGAGTTCCCCCCTATTAAAATGTAAAGCTCCATGAGAAGTTTTCTGTCTTTGTGTGTGCAGCATCTCGGAGCTTACCAAACTGAATTGTGCACATCCAAAACCCAAGCCTAGGTGGACGAGTCTGATTTTGTCCCGAGGCCTGCCGTTCTTGGCAGAGGCAGGGTACAGGATCAGTCCGAGGGGGGACTCCGTGAGTTTTGTGTGTTTGTATATGTAGGAGTTCCATATTTTATAAATATATATATATATATGTGTGTGTGTGTGGAATATATTTAAGCACATATATTATAATTATATGTGAATTATATGTATATACACACACAAAACCCAACTCCCCCCCAGCCCCACCTCACAATACTAAAATTCTAACGCCGACAGCACATATGCGCATACATAGACACAATTCATAGGACAGTTGACATTTTTACACACATCTGTTGTTTCTCAGTAGGATTCCATAATAACTGCTGGGTTTGAGGCCGTGGTTTGACCCTAAATCAGAATCGGAATATTTAGATTTATTTCATTTACACTTGGAAATTTATGTACCTTTTGAGGGGTCTCCAAAGAGATTCCCTTAGTGCCCTTAACCATTACAGTTCCTCATTTTATAACCAAATGGTAGAAATGGCAGCGAATGGGTTACTTGGCAGTAGCTAATTCAGAAATTGAGCTTGCCTCCTAAGGGTACAAAACTGAGAATCTCTGAGCACTCAGATAAGGGTCCTAAGTTATTGTTATTGTTTGCCCTTCATTCATCCTACCATATCAGGAAGGAGAGGTCCTAACTTGCAAGTGAATTGGATTGAAGTGAGAGGAAGAGCTGTGCAGTCATCAGCTCCCCTATCTCCTCAGGAGCGGACATCTGGTCCCCTGGCCAGATGACTAGAGATGGCCCAGTACAGTGGGAGACCTTGGCCTTTGCAAGCTAAAGTCTTTAACTGCTCTCAATTTGACTGAGGCATCCTCCATTCTTTGAGAAAGCCAGGTCAGAAATGAGGCAAGAAATGGCCTCTTTTACCTAGAAGAGAAAGAAAGAGACAGAGAGACAGAGACACAGAGACAGAGACAAAGAGAGAAAGAGAGAGACAGACAGACAGAGAGGGAGGGAAGGAAGGAGAGGGAGAGAGGGAGAAAGAAAGAGACAGAGATTAAAAAAAAAAAAGAAGTAAATCTAGTAGGAAAGGATCCTCAGGGTTTCTGACCTAAACAGACCTATTCACTCTGAGCCATCAGAATCCAAACAATGACCAAGAAAGGCTTAGATTGGCACCAATTGCTGGTGATTTAAGTTTAAGGCGTGATCCACAAAAAAGTAAATGTAGCCATAAATCCCAATATATCTTGCTAGGTTTCAGTGACCAAAAGTTGTATTCCTCTGGGCAGAGCACTGACTTGTATGATTTCCTATGTGGATTGAGAGAGGAGGGAGAGGACCAAGAGATGGAAGGGAGGGAAGAGAGGAAGAAAAGAAAAGAGGAAGGGAGGAAGAGAGAAGAAGAAGGGAAAAAAGGGAGAGAGGGAAGGAAGAAGAAAAGAAGGAAGGAACTGCATTGCTCAACTGGAACTGGCCATTTGAGTCCCCTTCTCACAGATCCTTCTTGAAGAAGGAGACCTCATAACTTGCAAGTGAATTGAATTTATATGATGGAACCTTATGGAAAATCACCAGCCTCTATCCTCTCAAGCCATCTGGGTCCACTGTCCAGATATAGATCTGGATGACAACTGAAGATGGCCCCTGATGCAGTGGGGACCTTAGCCTTTTTAAACTAACATCTTTCCAAGTCTCAGGCCTGTTTAGTGATTAAAGTGAGTCAAGGACTCCCAGAATGCTTAAGAAGAAAGCCTGGGGACAAAGTTAAGGTTTAAATTTTGACTTGGCAAGTCTCTAGTGAATTATTAATTCATTCATTGGCTCCTACCTTGATAGCACACTGGCTAAAGAAAATCTGGGGGAATGGTGGAGGAGGGTTGTGAGCAGGGAATTCCCATTCCTTTTGATAGGACCTCTAACTCCCCCAAAGTCGTGTCCTTCCCCCTCCAGGGAGCCAGCAAGCTCTGGCCTACATGGGTGGGATTCATAGCTCTCCACTGTGGATACTGGGATGTCACCGGGGTCTGTCCAAATAGGAACCTTTTGGCCACATCCTTGTCTCTGTGGTGATTCTGTAGCAAAGAGCATATTGTTTAAGCTCATGTAGGGCACTCCAATATTCTTCAATCCATGACTACAAGCATTGGCCCCTCATAGTATCATCAGGATTCCAGAGGTAATGGGAAATTCCCTCAAGTCTTCAAAGACTTCTGGAGTCCTCTTGCCTCTGTTTAGACAATGGAGCCATTGTTTAGCATGTTTAAGAGTCCCTGCCATTCTCCTGGAAGCAGAGAAAAGCTGTTTTAATAAAATTAAGAGTTTTCCCAAGGCAGTGCCTTAGCCAGGTTCAAGTGCAGCTGTATGTCTGACTTAAAAATGAAAAAAAAATCATTGAAGTGTTTGAAAATGTGGTTCTAAATGGAACCTTCATTTTAGTCAGATGAATGAGCGTCACCCTATAAGGGGATGGTACTTGAAACCCTTCCTGAAATCACTTTTATGTACTGTTGTTATCTGATATACAACCCATCTGTAAAACACAAATACTGTCTGATTGATTTCAAACATTCTAAGTGCTCATTGTACTGTGAGCAATGCTGGGATTGTTCATTTGGGGAAGAGTGGTGGAGAAATCCCAATCTTTGCCCCCACCCCCACTTACCAACCCAACCCCTATCTAATTGGCTTCCTCTTCCCAGAAATTTCATTTCCATTATCAAAGTATATTGACAGGCCAAAAATATACCTCTGGCTCACCATTAGCTGTTAAAGGACCATTTCCAATTTAGAACAAAAACTGAGAGGTGAGGGAAAGGAGAGAGAGGGGGGAAGAGGAAAGAATGAAGGAGAGAAGTAGAAGGGAGGAGGGGGAAGAAAAAAAGGGAGAAAGAGATGAGGGGAGAAAGAAAGAGATAAGAGAAAGAGGAGATGGAACAAAAGTGAGAATAAGGGGGGAGAAAAGATGGGAAAGGAGGGAGGGAGGAGAGAGTGAAAGAGAGGAGTGGCAGTCGAGAGGAAAAGAAAGAGAAGAGATGAAATAAGATCAAGAAGAAAGAAAAAGAGTGATGGGGAAAGAGGAAAAGAAAGAGGAAGAAAAGAGGGGAGACTGAGTCTTTCATACTGGAAGTTTACTGAAGTTGTCATATTGGAGGTACCCTTCACCCCTAAAGTCTCCTGCTGTGACCAGCCTGTTCCTCCCAGAACCTCCATACGGAGGAGGATGATCGGACCAGCCTTATTTTCATTTCTTTCCAGGCTGGTCTTCTAACTCTGGACTTTCTCTTTTGTGCCCTTAAGGCTGGTACCCCCTTCTTCCTCTTTCCCCCCTTCCATCTTCCCCCTTTAGAATGTAAGCTGCTTGAAGACAGGAGCTATTTTTTCTACTTTTATTCCTGTTTCCAGGATTTAGCACTCTGCCCGGCACATAGTAAATGACCATTGACTTGAGCCGACCCATTCTGCAAGCCTCGTCAGAAGGAAGCCGAGTTCTGTGCTTCTGCCCCAGCTCCCAGCTCTCTGGAGGGTGGAACCCTAAGCAGCTGGCCTTGGATCAGAATTTCTTGCAGGGCCAGTTTGGAAGCTGGAGTCAGCCTTTCCTCTGTGGGATCGTCCATGGTCCTCAGGATCCTTCTCTTTTCCTGGAATCTGACACAGCTGTATCTGAATGTGCCTTTCATCGTCCAGTTGGCTGCCTTGAGCTGCCTGACCCTGTGGATATTGCTCTATAAGCAGCCGTAACAGATCTAGTTACATCCCACAAAGTGGGAAGAGCAGCCAGGACATGTTCAGTCTGGGAAAAATGTAGGGGAAACCCACCTGGCAAAATGCTATAGATTTAGTCCTTGGGTTCAGAACCTAAAGTCCTATTCGCTTCCCAGTGACGTTCCATCCTTGTTCTGTACAAGGTCATGATGATTGAAGGGGTCAAAGGGGTAACCATGTGTATTTTAATATCTCTGCCAATAAATGACTCTGTGGACTGATAAACCTAATGGACCCCATCCGGCAGCAAGAATACATGACTCGGTGGATGGGAGCTCCTTAAGAACAACAGGGAAGCAGGAAGCAAATGATTGCACTTAACATGACCCCATTGTATAAAACGGTCTGCCTTAAAGCCTGTCCCACCTTATTCCTTCTATCCTGTCTCTTCCCTTGGACAATGTGCAACCACATTGGTTTCTGCATGGTGTCCATGCTGTCTCTTTATGGTCTAACTCATTCTGGCCTCTTTTTTTGCCCTTTTTACCTTTCTCAGCATATTCTCCTACTCTGCTGATTTAAATTTAATCATCCTTCAAGCCTCCGCTTAAGTCCTGGGCTCTTTATCATACCTCTCTTCACCAGCACTCTCTATACTATTTTATACCTTTCTACAGACTAAAGTAGACATCATTTATGTATCTTATTGTGATAGTTAACGTTTACCTTTGGTGTGTTTGTATATTTTTAATATGATCTCATTAGAGACAGGAACCACATGTTTACCTTCACCTATATACTCCCTAAAACATCAAGCACAGAATGTAGACATAAAATAGGTCTAAGTAAAGTTTTGGTAGATTCATCCCAGAAATGGCCTCCTAGTTGTCCGGAATGACACAGTCGCTGTGTGCCATCTACCAATAAAACAGTGTTTCACAAACTTGGGACATTATGAATGATGGAGATAGATAAGACAGGAAGCCAGAAGTAGAAAAACTAAGGTAAGACTGGGAGCAGATTGAGATCCAGTCTGAGAGTGGATGAACCATAGAACATGTCAATGCAGAGATGGAAAGGGCTTTGGAGTCCATTTAGATCAACCCATATTCAAAAGGAATCCCTACCATAATATCCTCAATAATATTATGCTTAAAGACCTCAAGGTGGAGGAATCCACCATTTTCTGAGATAGCTCATTTCACTTTTATTCATATGCAAAAGTAAAGTTTTGCAGAGACAGAGATAAAGGATGACATAGGGAACTCCCAGATAATGAAAATCCCCCTAACATTACAGGCCAGCCCCTTTTCCTGTAAAGTTGCAGTCTCACAAAGTTACCTAAATTAGGTGACTTGCTCAGGGTCCCAAAGCCAATGTGTGTCAAAGGCAAGACTTGAATCCAGATATTCCTGGCTTTGAGGCTAGTTCTCTATGCACTCCATCATGCTACAAAAAGATAATTTTGAAATTGATAATTCGATAAATGATTAATTTGCCTATTTGCCTTGCTCTGTATTCTGAAGCTAGACAGATCAAGTCCACACATCATCCTTTTAGTTGGTTAAAGACTCATCATATACTTCCTGAGTCTGTTTTTCTCCAATTTAAACATCTCTTTCCTTCAGCTGATCCTATATGTCATAGACTCATAGATTTTGTTCCCACTCTAGTTGGTCTTTTCCAGACACTTTCCAGCTTATGTATCCCTCTCAAACTGGGTTACTCAGAAGTGAATGTAGAATGTCAGATGTGGTCCAACCAGAGAATGTGCCATTTTATTCCTGGAAGCCATTCTTCTTCTTCTTCTTTTTTTTTTTTTTTAATTTTATTTTATTTGCATAACATATGTGTGGGTAATTCTTCAACAATAACCCTTACATAGCTTTCCGTTACAAATTTTTCCCCCCAACTCCCCACCCCTCCCCTAGATGGCAGGATATCCACTACATGTTAATTATGTTAAAATATTGGCAAATCGAATATATGTATACATATTTCCAAACTTATCATTG
>JAJPUD010011091.1:11199-36672 GCA_023553655.1 Myrmecobius fasciatus | reverse complement strand
ATTCATTTTGTTTGGCAAAAATGATATACTGCAGAAAGCCAAGATCAGATCATGTTAGTCCTCCACTGGAGAGCTCCCACCATGATGTCATCATTCTATTAATTGAAAATTAATTGATTGATTGATTTAAGAATTTGGAGCTGACCACCAGTTCTAAATTCATCTAGTTGTATTATTGTTTAGTTTAAAAGTATCAACCCTGTCACCCTACAACACTCCTGAATGCAGGCCAACCAGATTAAAATGTAATTGGGAAATATGTAAAATAAATAAATAAAATTTTAAAATATATAAACATGTGTGGTTTTCTAAGTCAATATGTGGTCTTCAGGGCTTCTTATGTATAGTTTAGTGGCCCCTGTTTCTCTTTGAAGTAAGTGTGATACCGCCGGTCTGATTTCCATCTCTCCAATTTTACCATAGAATTTGTTGGGCAAGATAGAGACAGATTCCAGTATTCAAAGCCAGAAAGCTAGGCGGCTGGATGGCAGTTGTGAGACCAGGCACAGGCAGTTGACCTCCTATTTAACAAAAATATGGCTTGAGTCTTAGAATTAAGGGCCTTCGTCGTCAGTTTTGGGCTTTTTACAAGGAAATTTTGCTTCTTTTTCCATCTAGGACACAACGTTTGGAGCTGGTTAGTCTCTATTGTATTGTTTGAGGGGTAAAATTCGTTGCTCTATTTATTTTTAAAAATCCACTTATTTTAAAAAACGTTTGGCTCCCATGTTTTTAATTTCTTGCATTTGTTTGTTGTTTAGCTCGTTATTTTAAACCCATAGTTATGGTTTGCCACATGTCAATGTGCTCTTTTTCTTTAAAATGTCAAAGAGGAATTTTTCATGGTCAGTTTGGGGTTTTTCCAGAAATTACCCACTTTTACAGAGTGTGTTTTTCCTCTCTTTGTTTTACGACACAGATAATCTGGATATGGCATGGATCTTTTGTTCTTTGCTTTTCATTATTTGGCCAGAACTTACATACATTAGCCCTAACCCTATGTCTTCCTTTGATTTCCTTCTTGGGTGCTGGCGGGGTAGGACTGGGATGCTTAATAATCGCCGCTTTGCCCCCAGGGACTTAGGATGGCTTTATTTACCTTCTGTCCTTTTACTTTCCAGGCAGAACCCTTGCCTGGTGACCAGAGCTGCCTGTATCGATATTCTCATTCTACTGACTCGCTGCCTTGACCAAGCCCCAGAGGGAAGCCAGCCAGGTATGACTCAGCCCATGTATTTTGCAGCTCGATTTGGAATCTTTACAGGGTTTGCATCCCGTTTTGGATTCCACGCCGTGCGTGTGGGGTTTTGTGTTGTTCCTCCACCCCAGGGGGGTTTGAGTCTAACCACATATCACATGAAAGAGGGTCAGTTCTATTATTCCTTCATTGAGATACTGCTCGAGAAAACCAGTAAATGCTGAAAAATACTCATTTCTTTCCTATTCAGCCCTCTGGGGGAAGGACCTAAATAAACCTTCTGTCTTTTAAAGTCTTTGGAAGAACCTGTTCCTTGTAGGATATTTTCTTTGAAAGGACATTCAGCTTTGTTATGTGGGGATTGTGAAGCTGTCTTCATTTAATTCCATAGGCTAAATATTTAGGAATCTGTCTCAAAATCCACCTCTGAAATAATGCAAATGATAATTGCTTTCTGAAGATTTTGGTTTCAAATATCTTTCCCCTACATAAATACATATATATATATATACATATATATATGTTTATGTATATATGTGTGTTTATATATGTGTATATATTTATGTCTATATGTATATATGCATGTGTTTGTGTGTTTATATATACCTATACACATATGAGTATATGTATGTTTGTTTATATATGTATATATACATGCACCAACATATTTGTGTGTATAGACATATATCCATATATACATGTGTATAAATATATATGTGCATGTATGTGTGTATGTATATAGATAGATAGATAGATAGATAGATAATTTTTTTAGTCCATGCTTCTAATTTTAATTTAATCTTGATTCCCAAAGCTGCTCCCTTAAAATAAAAGGGGGAGAGCAACTCCAAATAAAAATCTTTCTTGATGTGTTTATGTAAGAGGCCTCAGGAAGTTGCTGTACATGAGTTCCAGGCCACAGACTGAAACTGATTTTCATCAACACAACCTGGAATGCAGCATAATGAGCCTGCGACTGGTTAAAATCAGCCCCTTCTAATTGATTAGGCCTGTCTGAAGGCTACAATTACAAAGACAGGTTCCGAGCACCAGCATGCCAGTCTGTTCCTGTGTTTCCTTGTCTATGATTTGTTGTCTTCAGGAAATACGTTCAGGCTGCTAAAGGCCGGCCCTGGACATATGGAAGTTTGTTCCCAAATTCAGTGAATCCAGAGGGCCCTGAGGAGACCTGAAGCTGCCTCAGCCTGATCTATCTGTCTTAAGCCACAGAGTCTGGGTCCCCCAAACGTTCAGGAGACACCATGCTGATGACTTCTTCCTGTACATCTCACACATCCTCCCTATTTTGCTTGCATGATTATTGGGATGGTGCGGAGATTAAAAATCAGGTGTTGCCAAAGATTTTTATTTTTAAAATGAGATTTCCATCATTGAATAGAAAATCCTACATCAAGGCATCTCTCTGTTTCTCTATGTGCTGTATACAAACCCATTCATTTAATAGAGACTTACTGAATACTCATTGTATGCAGGTGCTATTCTAGGAGGGATGGGGATATAAAATGTATCAGACACAGTCTCTGCCCTTATGGAGCTTGACAGTCTTGTAGAAGGGATAAAACATACATAAAATAATTTTTCTATCACGTCTCACTCTTTGTGACCCCATTTGGGGTTTCCTTGGCAAAGATATTGGAGTAGTTTGCCATTCCCTTCTCCAGCTTATTTTCCAGGGGAGGAAACGGAGGTAAACAGGATTAAGTGATCAGCCCAAGGTCATTCTGCACAGCCCCACAACTAGTAAGTGTCTGAGAGTAGATTTTAACTTAGGAAGATGAATCTAATAATTAATGGTAATACTTTAAGGTGTAATGTGAAAATGCAATAAGAAAGGCATAAAGTGATTTGGTGACTCATTCATTCAATTTTTTTGCATGCTTTTTATGTACAATAAACGTTCCCTCTGTTGGGAAAAGGAGATTCCTTCTATATGAGAGGAAACAGAAAAAGCTCCATGGAGGAAATGAGTCTTAAAGGAAGGGTTAAATGAAGCTGAGAAGAAAGGACGTTTCAGTTATAGGAAGCTAAGCACAGAAAGTATAGAAGCAGGGGAAAAAAGTAGTTTGGAGGATAACTGGTAATCTGATTTGGCTGTAGTATTGTATGTATATAGAGAGGAAGTAATAGGAGATGAAACTGGTATTGGGGGTCTAAATCATGTAGGACCTTGAAGGCTAAACATAGGAGTTTGGAGGTATTTAGCAGGTAATGGGGAGTCACTGAAGAAATTTTAGGCAAAAAGCTTGATGGTCAGAGGAGCCAGGTTTAAAAAAAAAGATTAGTCCAGGGTCATTGCATGGACTCAACTGGAGGAAGAAGAGAAATAAGAGAGGGAGATCCCTTAGTGGGTGACTGTGATAGTGTAGACAAGAAGTAAAAAGGCTCTGAAAGAGGAAGAGATGGAAGAGAAGCAGCAGAGGGGGAAATGGCAGTTCTTAACAACTCAGGGGACCAAAACAAGGAGGAGATAAAAGTAACTGAGGATTCAAGCCACGTTTGCAGAAATTGGAAAATGCTAATAGAAGGTCTCCACAGCTCTCAGTACCAGTGAAAGGATACGACCTGTTAGTCCTTTTTGCACATAGACGTAGGCAGGGTCCATCCTCAGGTCTCCTTGGTACATGTGGCTCCCTCAGTGACCCCAGGTGTTCTAAAACCCTTGAGCTTGCTCCTCCCCATTATGACTCTCCTAGTGTCTCCACTGGGTGTATCTTCTCATGGTTGCTCGTGGGGCCCTGGAGGATGCTCAAGCCTCTCTGTCAGTCGTTTGGTATCTGATCTCCTACCACTTCATTCTTCCTTCCTTCATCTCTTCACATTCATCCAGAGTTCTACATAATTTAGCATGCAATTGAAAACTATTGTCTTATGTATTTAATAGTATTTCATATCTATTCTATCACTCTAGATTTCTGAGATGGAACTGTAAAATAACATAATTGATTTTCAGCAGACATGATAGAATATAATTCAATCAGTGTTATTTCATGACTTTCCTCTCCTTTTCATTTCGAAACCTGTTGTTATTCCCCAATTTACTTCTTTTTGCCAGTCTCCAACAAAAAGATGGCCTTTCTTAGAAGGCCAAGCCTGTTATGTGCACCCTTGATCCCATCCCCTTTTACCTTCTGGTACAGATTGTGCTACCATTATCCTTATTCTCTTTCCTAATCAATCTCTGTCTCTCTCTCTTTCCCTCTCTGTATGTGACTCTCCTGCTTTTCTATGCTTTCAAGTTTGCCCATTTTAACTTTAAAAAAATACCTTTATTTGATTCTGCTAAGCTGTCCCTAAAACCTCAGTTTCTCAGATTCAGCCCCCTAAAAGGGACTATGATTTCACAGTCCCTTTTAGGGTCTCGTAACTGAATGTGGGGGTCACAAAATTATGACTTATTATCAGTAAATGGTTTGCATACTTGTTTTATATACCTATATATCTGAGGTCATATAAAAATTTCTCAGGTGAAAAAGGATTTTGAGTAAAAAAAAAGTTTAAGAAGCTCTGCCTTAAAGTATCATCCCATATCTTTCCTCCCTTTTCAGACAATCATCAAAGAAATGTTATCCACTTTCATTGCTTCCACTTTCTAACCTCACTTGTATTTCTTCATCTTTTATTAGCTGGCTTCCTACCTCACTTGACTGAAGTCACCAAAGATCTCTCTCTCTCTCTCTCTCTCTCTCTCTCTCTCTCTCTCTCTCTCTCCTCCTCTCTTCTAGGCCTAGTCTCCATTTCATTTTACTTTATTTTTCTTTCTTAAAAATTTCCCTCACTTAATAGTATTTTGATTTTTTTCCAATTACATGTAATGCGTTTCCAACATTCAGTTTTATAATATTTTGAATTCCAAATTTTTCTCTCTTGCTTTCCTAAAATAGAAAGAAATCTGAAATAAGTTGTACATGTACAATCATGTGAAACATATTTCCACATTAATCATGTTACAAAAGAAGAATCAAAACAAAAGGAAAAATCCATGAGAAAGGGAAAAAAAGTGAAAATAGTATGCTTCGATCTGCATTTAGGCTTCCTAGTTCTTTCTCTGGATGTGAGTAACATTTTCCATCATGCGTCTTTTGAAATTATCTTTGATCATTTTTTTTCTTTTCTTTTTTAAAAACTTTTTTATTTGCAAAACATATGTATGGGTAATTCTTCAACATTGACCCTTACAAAGCTTTCTGTTACAAATTTTTCCCCCCTACTCCCCACCCCTCCCCTAGATGGTAGGATATCCACTACATGTTAATTATGTTAAAATACTTGACAAATTGAATATATGTATACATATTTCCACACTTATTTTTGTGCAAGAAAAATCATATCTACAAGAAAGAAAAATCAGAGAAAGGAAACACAATGCAAGCAAACATCGATAGAGAGCATGAAAATGTTATGTTGTGGTCCACATTTCACATCCCTCTCTCTGGATGTATATGGCTTTCTTCACTGAACAGTTGGAACTGGTTTGAAACATTTCATTGTTGGAAGAGAGCCATGTCCTTCAGAATTTGATCATTTTTTTTTCTGAGAAGAACAAAGTTATCAGAGCTGCTTTTTGAACAATATTGCTATTACTGTGTACAGTGTTCTTTTGGTTCTACAAATTTCACTCAACATCAGTTCATATAAGTCTTTCCAGGCTTTTCTGAAATCATCCTGCTGCTCATTATTTCTTATAATAGTATCCCATTACATTCAGATATCACAACTTGTTCAGCCATTTCCCAGTTGATGGGCATCACCTCAATTTCTAGTTCTTTGTCACCACAAAGAGAGCTGTTTTAAATATTTTTGTACATGTGAGACCTTTTCCATTTTTTGAAATTTCTTTGGGATATAAATTTAGTACAGGCATTGCTGGATCAAAACATAGTTTTATAGCCCTTTGGGCATAGTTCAGAATTGCTCCCCGGTATGTTTGGATCAGTTCACAATTCCACCAACAATGCATTAGTGTTCCAATTTTCCCATATCATCTTCTCCAACATTTATCGTTTTCCTTTTCTGTCACAGTAGCCAATCTGATCGATGAGAGATGTGATAGAGTTGTTTTTATTTGCATTTTCTCTAATCAATAATAATTTTGAGCATTCCCTGAATTAAATTTATCTGAACAATGCCTGTTAATATCCTTTGACCATTTATCAATTGGAGAATGACTTGTATTCTTTTTTTTTAAATTTTATTTTATTTGCATAACATATGTGTGGGTAATTCTTCAACAATAACCCTTACATAGCTTTCCGTTACAAATTTTTCCCCCCAACTCCCCACCCCTCCCCTAGATGGCAGGATATCCACTACATGTTAATTATGTTAAAATATTGGCAAATCGAATATATGTATACATATTTCCAAACTTATCATTGTTGTGCAAGAAAAATCTTATCTACACAAACAATATATCAGATAAAGGAAACACAATGTAAGCAAACATCAATCAAGGAGTATGAGAATGTTATGTTGTGGTCCACATTTCGCATCCCTCTCTCTGGGTGTATATGGCTTTCTTCAGTGAACAATTGGAGGTGGTTTGAAACCTTTCATTGTTGAAGAGAGCCATGTCCATCAGAATTAATCGTCATATAGTACTGTTGTTGCCGTGTATAATGATCTCCTGGTTCTGCTCATTTCACTCAGCATCAGTTCATGCAAGTCTCTCCAAGCCTCTCTGAAATCATCTTGCTGGTCATTTCTTACAGAACAATAATATTCCATAATATTCATATACCATAATTTATTCAGCCATTCTCCAATTGAAGGACATCTATTCAATTTCCAGTTTCTAGCCACTACAAAAAGGGCTGCCACAAACATTCTTGCACATGTGGGGCCTTTTCCTTTCTTTATGATTTCTTTGGGATATAAGCCCAATAGAAATGCTGCTGGGTCAAAGGGTATGCACAGTTTGATAACTTTTTGAGCATAGCTCCAAATTGTTCTCCAGAATGGCTGTATCCGTTCACAGCTCCACCAACAATGCATCAGTGTCCCAGCCCTCCCACAACCCCTCCAACATTCATCATTAACTTTTCCTGTCATTTTAGCCAATCTGACAGGTGTGAAGTGGTATCTCAGGGTTGTCTTGATTTGCATTTCTCTGATCAACAGTGATTTGGAGCACCTTTTCATATGACTATAAATAGTTTTAATTTCATCCTCTGAAAATTGTCTGTTCATATCCTTTGACCATTTATTGATTGGAGAGTGGCTTGAATTTTTATAAATATGAGGCAATTCTCTATATATTTTAGAGATGAGACCTTTATCAGAACCCTTAAATGTAAAGATGATTTCCCAATTTATTGCTTCCCTCCTAATCTTGTCTGCATTGATTTTGTTTGTACAAAAACTTTTTAACTTAATATAGTCAAAGTTATCTATCTGGTTTTCAATTAAGAGTTCCAGTTCTTCTTTGGACATAAATTTATTCCATCTCCACAGGTCTGAGAGGTAAACTATATTATGTTCCTCTAACTTGTTTACAAAATCACTCTTTATATCCAGATCATGAACCCATTTAGATCTTATCTTGGTATGTGGTGTTAGATGTGGGTCAAGCTCTAATTTCTTCCACACTAGTTTCCAGTTTTCCCAGCAGTTTTTGTCAAATAGTGAATACTTATCCCAAAAGCTGGGGTCTTTGGGTTTATCAAAAACCAAATTGCTATAGTTATTGCCTAGATTGAAATGACTTGTATTCTTATAAAATTCAGTTCTTTTTATAGTTGAGAAATTTTATAAGAAACACTTGCTGTTAAAATTGTTTGCCAGCTTTCTGCTTTTCTTTGCATTGGTTTTATTTTTGCAAAAACTTTTAAATTTAATGTAATCAAAATTATCCATTTTACATTTCATAATGTTCTCTGTCTCCTTTTTCTTTGCTCTACTAATATGCTTATAGTATCACCCTTTACGTCAAAATCATGAACCCATTTCAACTTTATCTTACCAAAGGGTGTGAGATGTTGATCTATGCCTAGTTTCTGTTATACTGTTATACTGATTCTCAGAAGTTTTTTGCCAGATAGTGAGTTCTTATCCCAGAAACTGGAGTCTTTTAGTTTATCAAACAATAGATTACTGTAGTCATTGACTATTGTGTCTTATATATCTTATCTATTCTCCTGATCTACCACTCATTTCTTAGCCAGTTCCAAATTAGATGGCTAGGCCACCTTCCTTTGCATTTTTTCTTTAATTCCCTTGATGTTCTTGACCTTTTGTTCTTTCAGATGAATTTTATTATTTTTATTATTTTATTATTTTTCTAGCTCTATTAAATAATTTTTGTAGCTTGATTAGTATGGCACTGGTAAATTTTTAATTTTTATTATATTAACTCAGCCTACCCATAAAAACACTGATATTTTTAAAATCTATTTAAATCTGACTTTGTGTGAAAAGTATTTTATAATTGTGTTCATATAGTTCCTGGATTTGTCTCAGCAGGTAGATTCTCAAATATTGTCTGCAATTATTTTAAATAGAATTTCTCTTCCTATGTCTTGTTGCTGGACTTTGTTAATAATAGAACTGCTGATGATTTATAGGTTTATTTTAGATCCTACAACTTTGCTAAAGTTATTAATTATTTCAAGTCATTTTTCATTGATTCTTTTAGTACAGAATCACATTATCTGCAAAGAATGATAGTTTTGTTTCCTTATTGCCTGTCCTAATTCCTTCAATTTCTTTTTCTTTTCTTGTTCCTGCCTTTCTAGTACAATATTAAATAATAGTAGTGATAATGGGCATCCTTGTTTCATCCCTGATCTTATTGGGAATGCTTCTATTTTATTCTAATTACTTATAATGCTTGCTGACCTACTTATCATTTTAAGGAAAATTCCATTTATTCCTATGTTGTTTAGTTTTTTTTAAATAAGAATGAGTATTGCATTTTATGAAAAGCTTTTTCTGCATCTATTGAGATAATCATATGCTATCTGTTAGTTTTGTTATTGATATGTTCAATTTTGCTGATAATTTTTTCTAATATTAAACTAGCCCTGCATTCCTGCTATAAATACCACTTAATCATAGTATATTATCCTTGTGATAAATTGCTGTTTACCTTTTTGTGCTTCTCTTGAGTCTTTGATTTTCTGTTCAGCTCTGGTCATTTTATCAAGAAATTTTGAAAGTCACCTATTTCAATGAATAGCCAGAGTATGTTCAGTTTTGCTAGGTAGTTGATTCATGGTTGTAATCCAAATTCCATTGACTTCTGGAATTTTGTATTTCAATGTACTGATCCTTTGTTGTAGAAGCTGATAAATCCTGTGTAACTCTGACTGTGGCTCCTTGATATTTGAATTATTCATCTTTGGCTGTTTGCAATATTTTCTCCTTGACCTGATAGTTCTAGACTACATTATTTGTTGGAGCTTTCATTTTGGGATCTCTTTTAGGAGATAATCAGTGCATTCTTTCAATGATTATTTTACCCTCTGGTTCTAGGATATCAGAGCAATTTTTCTTGATAATTTATCTTACTGTCTTACTCCCTTTTTTATCATGGCTTTCAGACAGTCCACTAATTCTTAAATTATCTTTCCTGGACCTATTTTCCTGGTCAGTTGTTTTTTTTGCATGAGGTAATTCACATTTTCTTCTATTTTTTCATTCTTTTGATTTTGTTTGACTGATTCTTGATATCTCATAGAGGCATTAGTTTCTATTTGTCCAATTCTAATTTTTAAGAATTTTTTTTCAGTTAACTTTTGTATCTCCTTTTCCATTCTAGTTTTTGAGGAGTTATTTTCTTCAAAAGAATTTTGTTTTGTTTTGGTTTTTTCTACTTGGTCAATTATATTTTTTAAGAAATTATTTTCTTCAATCAATTTTCCCAACTATTGACTCTCTCTTGTATAACTTTCATTCTTTTTCCCAATTGTTCTTCTCTCTCTCTTATTTGATTTTTGAAATCCTTTTTGAGCTCTTCCAAGAAGTTGTTTTTTGTTTTTGTTTTTGTTTTTTTTGTCGTGTGTTTCACCTACTTTGAAGCTTTTCAAAATTTTGGATATGATGAGAGGTATCTGAGAATGGTTCAATAGGCAGTTGGTAATGTAGGCCTGAAGCTCATGGGGAAGTTTTTTTGTGGTGGTTGTTATTGCTATTGAGTTGTTTTAATCACATACGACTCTCTGTGATCCAATTTGGGATTTTCAGATAATGGAGCTCTCCAGCGTATTTTAGAGATGAGGAAACTGAGGAAGAGGATTAACTGACTTGCTCAGGGTCACACAGTAATTGACTGGAGCCAGATTTGAATTCAGGAAGATGTGGCTTGCTGACTCCAGGCCCAACATTCTATGCACTGAACCACCTAACTTTCCATGGGGGATTGGATAGGGGGTATCCTAAGAGATTTTATTTACATATGTGTGTGAGAGAGATATAAAGTATATATGTCCATATATGCATATATATACAGTATATATGTGTATATACATGTGTATATTATATATGTAAATATGTGTGTGTACACACATACATATACATGTTTCTGTGAGTCATCTTCTTAAAGATGATAATTAAATCTATAAGAACTGATAAGATAACCATGAGAAAGAAGGCACCCAGAGAAGGTGGGGAAGAAGGGAGGGAGGAACCAAATATTTATTAAGCACCTACTATGCAAAGGCTTTACAACTATTATATATTTGACCCTTGTAACAACCAAACCTAGGAGGAATGGTTGAGGAAACAAAACATACCAAGGTTAACAGTAAAGAAGAGAAAAGAGAAAATGATTTAACTTGGAAGAACATCCCCAATTAATGCGTGTGATGATATGCATGATGAGTCGAGAGAGACTTAGATGGAGCCATTAAGACAGCTGAGAGGAGCTTTAGCTGGTATTTATTAATTAGTAATTAATAATTAAATAACATTAGCAGCTGGTATTTATATAAGGAAGGTTTGTACATGTTTTCCATATTATCTCTTTTAAGCCTCATTACAATCCTGGGAGATAAGTGCTCTTATTATCCACATTTTAAAAATGAGGAAACTAAGAGAGATTTGATGATTTGCCTGATTTAAAAGTAAGTGCCTAAAGCTGGTTTTGAATTTAGATTTTCCTAAATCCAAATCTTGCTGTCTACACACAGAATACACAGAGAGGAAACAGTATCCAGGAAGAGAGCTTGTTACAATATAGATAGAGAAGGATGAAAATTGAGAAGAGACTGTCAGATTTGGCCTTTAAGAAAATGTCAGTGAGATGGTCATGAGCCAGACTAAGGACAAAAAGTTGAAGGATAAGTAAGAAGAGACACAGTAGGGGCAATGAATGTAGAGAGAGCTTTTTTCTAGAAGTTTGGCAGAGAAATGGGAGAAGACAAGCAATAGTAGCTTGAGGAGATAGTGGAGTGGAGTGAAGGCTTTCTTTTTTTAAGTTTTATTTCTAATTTAATAAAACAAACATTTCCATGATATGGAATTTTAAAGAAGCAATGACTGCACATGAAGTTGCAAATTTATTATATACAACTTGCTCTTCCTTTTAAATATATAATAAAGTTATCATATATGTGTATATGTCTAGCTATATATATATGCAAAAATAATTCTATGCATATTTCCATTAGTTCTATTTGTCTATCTATATCTATCTATATTTATCTATTTATATATGTATATCTAACTATATCTATTTATATAGGTAATATATATGTAAAAATCATTCTGGGCATAGTTCTATTAGTTCTTTCTCTGGAGACAGCATCTTTTATGTGATTGTGAAGGAATATTACTGTGCTATAAGAAATAACGAGTGAAGATTTTTTAAGCATGGAGAAACTTGAGCACTTTTAAAGTCAGTAGGAAAGAACTAGTAAATTGGGAAATATTGAGGTTTGAAGAAAAGAAATAATTATGTATAAAATCTGTTGGAGAAAAATGAGAGGAGAGGGCTTCAAATATACCCAAGCAAAGGCCTTATTAAGGAGAAGGGCTGCCTCTTTATTCTAGAAGAAAGGAAGAGAGAACAGAGATCAGGAGGTGAGGAGAATTGGTGGTTAGGAAACTCATGGTCTCATTTTTTTTTTAAATAAGAAAAAGATCCTCAGCTTAGGGGAGGGAAGAAAAGTAGAATGTTTGAGGAGAGAAACATAGATTTAAAGTAGCTTCAAAAGGAGTATTGCAGTAACTATGTTGTCATTGATGGAGATAGAAGTTAGTAACAGCAGTCTTTATGGGTATTTTCCATTTTGTTGATTCGTTAAATGAGATACTTGTCCAGTAGATCTTTGATGCTCAATTCCTCAGCCTCCAAGAGTATCTCCATATCTTCACCGGAGACACTCTTGGAAAAACAGAATCATATCAAGATTGACACTCACTATCTAAATCATAGCAAAGGACAAAAAAGAAGTTTAAACAAATAAATTTTTTAGAGGAGAACATTTAGGTTCCAGGAGGTTAAAAGATTGCCAATTTCAATTAAAAAAAATTTGTATATGTTAAGGATCAAATACACTCAGAATAGAACAGAAAAAGATGAAACTGTACATCTGTTATAGAGAGCTTTTTTTTAAGTATATAACAAATTTAACATATGCCCTCTTTTTATTATTTTAATAGTTTTTTTCTAATTACACAAAATGACAAATTTTAACACTCATTTAAAAATTTTAAGTTCCAAACTTTCTCCCTCACTGCCCCTCTCTTTAAGATAGTAAGGAATTTGATATGTTATATATGTGTAATCATGTAAAATGTATTTCTATATTAGCCATTTAACATATACTTTCAAAGCTGTTCTGTGTTTCCTTCTGGCCTCCCTTCAGTTTTCTTCTGTGTATTCTTTTTTTTTTTAAATAATAACTTTTTATTTTCAAAATACATGCAAAAATAGTTTTCAAGATTCATCCCTGCAAAATCCTACGTTCCAAAATTTTCTCCTCTTCTCCCCCTCCCCTAGATAGCAAACAATTCAATATGAGTTAAATATGTGCAGTTCTTGTAAACATATTTTCACATTTATCATACTACACAAGAAAAATCAGATCAAAAAGGGAAAAAATGAGAAAGAAAGAAAATCAAGCAAACAACAACAAAAAAGGTGAAAATACTATGTTGTGATCCATATTCAACTCCCACTGTGCTCTCTCTGGATGCAGATGGTTCTCTTCAGCACAAGTTTATTAGAATTGGCCTGAATCACCTCATTGTCGAAAAGAGTCACATCCATCACAGTCATCACTTAAACTTCCTGTGTTCTCTTGGTGTTACTTCACTTAGCATCAGTTCATACAAGTCTCTTCAGACCTTTCTGAAATCATCCTGCTGATCGTTTCTTATGAAACAATAATATTCCATTTTTTGTTATTCTTAATATTCTTTTGGGCAACCCTGTTGATAACCAACCCCTCTTAACTCCCTCCTCTATTGGGAAAAAGAAAAAGAAAACTTGTAATAATTATTCATGTTCCAAGAAAACCAATTCCCACCCTGGGAAGAATATATAGTTATCCCTTCCACATCACGACTTTCCCAATCATGGTTTCAATATATCATGGCTCAGTATAAGAAATTAATTGTAAGTTTAGAAACCCAGAAATGCATAAATATGTGTGTGTACATATATATAGTTTTGTGTAAGATCAACATATTTTATCTTCCAATACCATAAATATTCATAATTTCTTTTATAAAGTTATAATATGACCAAATATTTAACCCAAATTTTATAACAAGGTACTATAAACACCCCATAAAAGAAAAAGAAAAAATTCCAACTTCTTCTCTGGTAGGAAGGGCCAAAAAATGTTACTCGGATTTTCCACTTTGCAGGGGCTGGCTGCCTCTAACCCCTGCAATGTGGAAGGGATAACGTCACATCTTGAGCTTAGGTGAGTAGCATGTTTCATGTTGCTCTGCATTGTGGTTGCTAATAATTTCCTTGATCAGAATTCTTAAAGCTTTCAGACTTGTTTTTCTTTGCACTCTTGGTATTGTACTAATGCTCCTGCTTCTGCTCACTGTTTGACTGCTAGTCCCTTTAAGCATCCCCATTGAAACCATCCTTCTTGGTGCACATCGCCAGCCCCTAACCTGCTCCAAGTCTAGTGTTCTTTCCACTCTCCCAGTGGGGATGAGGTAAATGACCCCTCCTCCACCCCCACTTTTCCAGGCTGGGGAAATGTGTAATAAGAGGTGAAGGGGGATAGAGAGGGGAGGTGATTAGAAAAGCTTAAGATAATGATGTGTTTGGTGTAATCTGAACTTTCATCTTGGTACTTCCCAACAATTTTGAGGTTTCCCCATCACCATTAACTTGCCTCCCCCCCCCCAATTTCAAATCATGACTTTGTTTGGGTTTTAAAAGCCGTTTAAAACCACAAGAACTCTTAGTCCCGATTCCTTCCCTCTTCTGGATCCAGCTGTCATTATCGGTATATCAGTTTCTCCAAGAAAATTATAGCCCCTGAGTGGGACTGGGGGTGGGGGGGTGTTTGGATGAGAGGCTTGCAGTTGAACCATCCAGGAGGCAGGCTGCTCCCACGCTGGTCTGGGACGGCAGACACAAATGGAGAATTTTAGAAACTTTCTGAAATCCTAATTAGTCGCCACTTGAAATTCTACCACTTCTGTGTTTCTTAATAGAAACCATCATACTGCATATGGGCTAAATGCTTATTCCCATTTGAATGAATGAATGAAAAATGAAGCATTTATTAAGCACTTGCTGTGTGCAAAGCACTGTACTTTTAATATATTTTAATATACTCACTGAGTATACAGATACTCTCTCTCAAGTAGTTCACATGCTAATGGGAGAGACAACACATTTGAAAGATTTTAGCAGCAAATCAGGTGGAAAAGTCCCATGATCCTTAGGAGACATCTGCAAAGCAGACCATGTTGTTGTTTAGTCATTTCAGTTGTGTGACTCCATTTGGGGTTTTCTTGGCAAAGATACTAGAGTAGTTTATTTGCCATTTTTCTCCAGCTCATTTTACAGATGAGGAAACTGAGGCAGACTTGCCCAGTATCACTGGGCCTGGTGTCTAAGGCCAGATTTGAACTCAGGAATATAAGTTTTCCTGACTCCAAGCCCTTCGCTCTGTGCATCATGGCACTACCTGGCGGCTTCCAAAATGGAACATGATCTTTTATCCAAAAATATTGAATTCATCTCTTCCCTGTGTATTCCTAATAGCTAATAATTTTAAATGCTTGTGAAACCTTGAGGGATGCAAAGCATTTTACAAATATTGCCTCATTTTATTCTCATAGTAACCCGGGGAAGTAGGTGGTATTATTGCTCTTATTTCACAGATGAAGAAACCAAGGTACACAAAGTTTAAAAACTTTCTCAGGATCCAACCTGATTCATAAAGAAATGTATAATAAAAATCAATATATCAAAAATAATTTTAAAAATAAATATTTAAATATATAAACAAATAAAACAATTTTTAAAAAACTTTCTCAGAATCCAACATGATTTATAAAGAAATATATATTGAAAAAATTAACATACATGTATAACCAGAAAAAAATAAAATAATTTTTAAAAAACATTTTTCTCAGGATCACATGGCTAGTTCAATTTCTTAGGATAGATTTGAACTCAGATCTTAGTGACTGAGCACAGAGCTCCAGATCTGCTTTACCTGCCCATTCATACATCTGTACATGCACACAGGTGGACAAAAGGAGTTCACTTGCTTAAGCTCACTCCTAAAGAAGCCATGGCTTGCAGTGCCTACCAAGAGGTTATTCAATGATGAGAATCATAGGGAGTTGGGACGTCATGGTATCCACATGGCACAGATTAGGAAGCTGAGGCCCATCCCTGGTCCAGGATCACCAAGAAGTCCGCAGCCCCACCTTTCCACCACACCTTGCTTCTGTCACTGCCTCTCTCTCTTGGAACTAACTTGGCCAGCCAATGAACATTTCTTAAGCACTCAGGATGGTGGACCAGATATGCCTGAGAGGACCTTCTAGAAGTAGAGGGAACTGACACTAAAAGCCTGAAGAGCTTTCCTGGATGAGCTTCCAGTTATACTTTTCTCAAGGCTTGCCTTTCTCTGCTGCTGCAGCTGCTTTTCTTCTTCTTCCTCCTCCTATTTGGTGTTATTTGAACTTTCATCTTGGTACTTCTCAACAATTTTGAGGTTTCCCCATCACCATTAACTTGTTCCCCCATCCTTTGTAGTTTTCATTTATGATTTCTTGATATACAGCTCTGAAAAACCAGTCTTTGATCCAAATAAAGTCACTGGACTCTACCTTTAAATCCAAATCACTCTGGCTCTCAGTGATTGGCCAGTAATAGTTCCCAGGCCAACCCCAACTTGGTCCTTGTTGAAATTTTGATGGCTCTGAGGGAGGTAAACAGCAATTGTTTCTGTTCTGACCAGAAGCTCTAAAACTTCCCATCCTGCACTGATTCTTTTGTGAAGGCAAACTAGGCCATCTTTTGCCTCAGTTCTTACCTTACTTAATCATTGAATGGGCTCTGCCTCAGACAAACTGAAATCAGGGAAAGAGCTTAGCTGAAAAAGGCCAAGGGCTCCCACTGTATCCTGGGCCATCTGCAATGGTCTTGACCTATGTCTTGCCACTGGACTCAGATGACCCTGGAGGAAAGAGTAGAGTTGCCTCATTTAAACCAAATTCACTTGCAAGTGAAGACATCCTCTTCCTCATGTCATTGGTCCTCCTTTTCCATGATGAGGGACAAACAATAGCCTTTCTCTAAAGAGCAGTGTGATATAATATAGTAAAAGGCTAGAATCAGAAAGAGGTAGAATAAGAAAAGAGATGATAGATGGATGGATAGATAGATAGATGGATGATAGATAGATAAGAAAGATTGAAGGAGGAAAGAAGGAGGGAAGAAAGGAAATGATTAATGCTTTAAAAAGGAAGGAAGGAAAGGAAGGAAGGAAGGAAGGAAGAAAGAACCAGGGAAGGAAAGAAGGAAGGGAGAAAAAAGAAAGAGGCAAGGAATGAAGGAAGGAAAAAAAGAAAGAAAGAACAAACAAGGGAAGGAGGAAAGAAGAAAGAAAGAAAACAAGGGAAGGAAAGAAAGGAGAAAAAGGAGAGGGAAGGAGAAAGGAAGGAAAGAGGGAGAGGGAGGGAAGGACAAAAGAAGGGAGAAAAAGAAAGGAGGAAAAAATATTTATTAAACACCTTACTATCTGCCAGACACTTGGCTAAGCTCTGAAAATACAAATAGAAGTTATCAGAAGAATCTCTACCCTCAAGTAGCTTCCATTTTAATGGGGAAAGATGATGCATAAAGGAAAATTGTAAAGGAGTTGAAAAGATGGCTAGAGCGGAAAGGGACAATTCTGGTCCAAAGGTAATAATACCTGCAGGCCTTAACCTCATAGGTAGCTACAAACATGAAATGAGATCATTATCCATGTGAAGCCATTTGCAAACCTTAAATCAGTGCCCTGTAAATGTCCATGATCATTAAAGGTTCAGCGGTCCCTTGGTCCAGTAGAGAGAAGGCCAGGCTTGCAGTCTGGAGGCGGTGGGCCATGGCAGCCCATTTAGCTTCTCTCTCAGCACTTCAGGTGACTCCAAAACCATAAATTACAGACTTACAGAGAGATCTCTATCAGTGAGGAAGTTTCTGTGAGGATGAAATAACAGGTTGGGACTAGGACAAAATTTCAGGACTTTAATCGAGGAGAGGCTGACAGGCCCAAGGGAGGGAGGAGTCCCCATTTCAGTAGCCTCCAACTACTTGCCCATTTTAATTGCCTGTGTTCCTGTTCACTAACAAGAGCTAACAGCACACAGAATGACTTAAGGGCGCACCAGGGGACTCTGTCAGGCAGTTAATAGAGAGAAGGTGGGGCCACTTAACAGAACCAGACACTTCTCTCCTTTTAAAATTTTACCTGCAGCCACTTTGCAAAACACATCCCAACACCCTGCGGTTTGGTTGGTGTGCATTGCGGTTTCTTTGTTAGTTGAGATTTATAGTTCAGATGCAGTAGTGCTGCCAAGTGCAATAAACGTTTTGTTTTAGCTGGAATGTGAGCAACTGTTTTTATTATCATTATTTTGCCTCTAAACATCTTAAAGTGACCGGTATTTGAGAACAAAGTCAGAATCTCTAAATACTTCTTCTCAGTGCCTGTAGATCAGTTTAAGAATAGGAGAAAGGTTCTCATTTTTATACTGCTTGTATTTAGGTAATGAAAGTTAGAATAGTAATGGAAGCCTTCCCATAGGGCAGCTTAGATGTTGGTAAGGGTTAAATGGCAAAGGTCTGTGAATGGCATTAAAAATACCCTGTATTTAGACTGCCTAAAGCTTGAATAATGTATGTGTGACAGGAATAAATATAAGGTCACTGATTTTAATGATATTTTAACTTCCTTTACCTAAGTTCCTAGGAAGCATAGCCAAACAATTAACAGAGACTAAAAACATTGGCAACTTACAAACACCTGCTTTGATTATTTGGTCTAATGAGGTTAAATTTAACCAACTCCATCTGAATAAATTAAAAACAATTCTTATCTTTTCATTGGGTCATAAATTTTATCAGCCCAGGGTGCACATGTATTTAATGCGGTACAGTTGGTACCACTCTTTCAGCTCTGCTCAGGAGAGAAAGGCAAATAAGAAGCATATTTTTAGAAGCCTCTGAGCCTGCGCCTGCAGTTATGAAATTCCAAGGAGATCCAGGCTTTAGTCTCATAAACTTTGCTGCTTTTCCCTAAAAATCTGCCACTATTTCAAAGGCATCTTTGTATTTCTTTTTTTTTTCCAAAGGCATCTTTCCCAGGCAACAGTGAGCCCCCAAAAAAGCAGCAGATTTGTATCTTCTATAGATCATTCATTCACTCAAAAAAGCTTTTCTCAAGTATCTGTAACAGGCCAGTCTCCATGCTAAGCTCTGGGAACACAAAGACAAAGAGGAAACAAATCCTATCCTCATGGAGCTTACACTCTACAGGGAAGAAACAATACTTCCATAGGTATCTATATCAGATTGTATAAAGTAAAGCAGGTTCAGAGAGAGTGGGGAAGAGATCTTTCCATGGGTAAAAAAAAAAAGGAATGGACATAATTGTCTGGCTATTAAGTTAATGTTGGGTTAAATTGAGTGAATTCTTGGAAATATGTTAGGTAATAGGAGCTCAATATAAAATGTTGAAATTTAATAATGAGAAATTCTTGGACATTATTTCTCCCATCTCTTTCATTTTCCAGATAAGGAGAAAAAAACAAAAACAGTTTCTATTCTCAAGGAGTTCATAGTCTAAAGTAGTAGTAGGTGTCAGAGTTGTATATAGACATGTTTTTATCACCCTGGGAAAAGTACTAAAAGTAATTCAATAATTTTTTCTTAGTGAGATTAGATTTTTTTCCCCTTGAAATTGTTTGTAATTCAGAAGTAAATATCCAAAAAGAGAACCAGCAAAAAAAAAAAACCCTTAGTTGCAGTTATCTATTCATAAATGCACAAAGGATAGGTTATAAACAAGCTGACCTAGAGAATCATAATGCAGGGGAGTTAATTTGACTTCATTAAAAATCTGAGATTTAGAGGAAGTTGAAACAGCATGAATAGAGCACCAGGCCTGGGGTCAGGAAGGCCTGAATTCACGTCTAGCCTCAAACACTTACCAGCAATGTGAACTTAGGTAAGTCATTTAACCTGCTTGCCTCCATTTCCTCATCTAAAAAATGAAAATAAAAGGAGCACCTACCTTCAAAACTTATTGTAATGATCAAATGAGATCATAATTGTAATATAGCCCTAGCACATAAGAGGGCTATATTAACTATATAAATGTTGACTATTATCATTATTATTATTACTGATTATTAGATGGGATAGCTCTCATAACTGGACTGTGACTATTGAACGGGTATATCTCATTCAAAAACAACAGACCAGATAAAAGGAGCTGTTTAATGGAGATGTATCTTAAGATAAACACATGTGAAATAAGCTATATTAACTATAGAAATGTTCACTATTATTTTTTGATGGGGTGGCTCTCATAACTGAACCATGACTATTAAATGGTATATCTCATTCAAAAACAACAGGCCAGATAAAAGGAGCTGTTGAGTGGAGATGTATCTTAAGATAAATGCATATGAAATAAGCTATATTAACTATACAAATATTGGCTATTATTATTATTGTTGTTATTAATTATTAGATGGGGTGGCTCTCATAACTGGACTGTTGACTATTGAATGGGCATATCTCATTCAAAAACACCAGACCAGATAAAAGGAGCTGTTATGTAGAGATGTAACTTAAGATAAAATCATATGAAATAAGCTATGTTAACTATATAAATGTTGGCTATTATTATTTGATGGGTTAGTTCTCATAACTAAATAATGACTATTAAATGGGTATATCTCATTCAAAAATAACAGGCCAGATAAAAGGAGCTGTTGTGTGGAGATGTATCTTAAAATAAACTCATATAAAACAATCCAGGAAGCATGTTCAGAGAGATTTGGGTGAAGGTAATTTGAGAGAGAGAAGGATGTTTTCTAGAGAGTGTACCACAGACCATCCAGCCAGAAGGAAGATCAGGTAAATCACTGGCTCTCTTTCAGATCTAAAACTGATTTCGTAGTTCTAGCTCTGATACTCTATGAGAAGGGAAATAAATAGCAGAGAGAGTATAACTTACCCTCTCCTGTTATTATTTTCAGAACTTGAGAAGTTCTGTCTGGGATGCCAGAGAAAGGAGGAGGCAGGCCCTATAAGAGCTTACTAGCTCCCTAGTAAGAGAGACTTTTGCAAATGAAATAATTCAACAAGAACAAAACACTGAATGTAATTAAGTACCAGAATCCAGCCACAGTAAGCAAGCTACACAAAAAGATTAGGAAAACCAGAGTAATCAGATAAGAAACTTGAGGCCTTGAAGGATGGAGTTTTGGATAGACATAGAAATGCAACACTGAAAAAATGATTATTGTGTTGGCAAAGTAGATGGAGACCCAGAAAGAAAGGCTGGAGAGAAGAGATGACTAGTACTAAAAATTAGTAATGCAATTGTTTGCAGTGCCACTAGTAATTTCTTACATGTAGGTAACACTAAGAATTTCAAAGTCTTTTGTACATTCCTTAACAATTCTGTAACTTTGGGAGATGTATGATTTCATCAGAGTGAATAGCTCCTCCACCAAAGTTAATCACCTTTCTACACTTTCATATGTGGTTTTGTCATTTCAGTCATAGCTGATTTTTGGGACCCCTTTGGGGGTTTTCTTGGCAGAGATACTGGAGTAGCTGTCATTTCTTTCTCCAACTCATTTTACAGAGAAGGAAACTGAGGCAGACAGAGTTAAGTAACTTACATAGAGTCAGACTTGAATTCAAGAAGGTGATTCTTCCTGACTCCAGGCCTGGCACTCT
The DNA here is from genome assembly GCA_023553655.1 of Myrmecobius fasciatus. NCBI lineage: Eukaryota > Metazoa > Chordata > Mammalia > Dasyuromorphia > Myrmecobiidae > Myrmecobius > Myrmecobius fasciatus. Next base: position 15,061 of record JAJPUD010011091.1, on the reverse strand, counting down.
ACCCACTGCAACATCTAGCTACCTTTGTTTTGTGAGTTAACTGTGGACCCCTCTCCCCAAACCCTTCATCATCTCGTCACCAGCCTTTTAAGTAATGAACTTCCCCAAATTTAACTGGATTGGTCTTTGGAGGCCTGTCACCAAACTCATACTCAAAAGTCTTTCAGTTCATAATAGGATTTTGGTAGATACGAAGTTAGTAAAACAAAAATTATTACCCCTACTTAACGGATGAGGTTAGGAAACATATTCAAAACCACTTGGGTGTAAGATCTTGACCAAGCCTTAATACTGGGGTTGTTGCTGTCCAGAGCTATGTTAACCGCTTTTCCTCCCCCCAACAGTTAGACAGAATTTACTCCATGCTTCTGCCTGTCTCAAATTATCATTTTTCTTTTTTTCTGCTGCAAGCTATATATAACCTTGAGCTAAGAATTTCAGCAAAAAGTTATATAAGGGAAGCTAAGGAAGAACTAGGATTGCTGACCACTAATGATGGACAGTCCAGAGAATACAGAGCTCCTCAGCTCTTATATTCTGTTTTCTCTGCCAAAAGGAATGGCCTTTAGACTGGAAAGGACAAAAGAGATATGGCTAATTAGAAGCTGATTTGTTCAATAAGTATATAAATAACTAGATTCTTAAGTTCATGGAAAGGCTATTAGTAAAAAACAAATCCCACATTCATTTGCTTCATTTTTTTCTCCTGCTTCAAGAACAGAATTTATACCATGATCTTCAAAGAGCCAATCAAATGATGATGAATAACTAGAAAATTTCAACTCTGGAGTTGGGATTTGGTTTCAAATCTTGCCTCTTCTACTTTTCTAGCCAAAAGCTAATTCTTAACCTGCGGTCCATGAATTTTTTTTTCTAATTTCTTATAATGATTTCAATTTAATGGATTTCCTTTGTAGCCATATATATTTTATTGCATACATTAAAAACATTATTCTCTCCATTCACTTCATCAGATTGCCCCCCCACAAAATGGTCCATGTTATATTAACAGTTAAGAACTTCACTTAAACTCCTTGGTCCTTAGTTGCCTCATCTGTGAAATGAGAAAATTGATCTAAACAGTGTATGTGGTCCCTTCCAGTTCTCAACCTGTGGTCCTTTGATCCTTTAAGATTATTATCCACAAATATGTTGTCAGTGCCATCCCAGGTCTTCCTCTTATACGTAGAACCCTGCTTCATTTCTAGAGAATTCATTTCTGGATTCTAGAGAATCCAGAAGGCACGAATTTAATTCCCATTCCAGCTCTTGGTTTCTTCAGTGGTCTGTCAGACCAGAGAAGTCAACTATGATCTGATGAGGCACTTTTCAAAAACTAGTCTTACCAATTTACTTTCTTCCCCACCATCAGACAAAAAGGGGCTATCCACTTCCTAATATTAGCAAGGCAGTGAGTTATAGCGTACAGCACCAGGGCAGAGTTAGAGAGGGCTGTCATCCTGGTCACCCAGCATCTAAGTGGAGCTCTCTTGCTTATCATGGCAGCCCACAGATTGTACACATGTCACAATCCCCTACCGGCCTGCTCTGATGCTACCCCAGTTGCCATAGCACCCCTTTCTTTGGGCCCTCACTCTGGCCTACTCCTGTAAGGGCTTACCATGATTGCCTCTGTACCAACACCCACCACTTCCCCTGCCCACTCAAATCAACCAGATTTGCCCCTGGCCAAAGAATTCATAGTTATCAGTGGGGATACAACAGTGACCTTGCAGTCAGGAAACCTAAGTTCTGACCCTACAGTACATACTGTGTGATCATCAGTAAGTCAGTCTCAGAACTTCTTAACTTACTTATAAAATGGAGATAACGTTCACCTGATCTACCTCATAGGATTGTTGGGGGAAAAGTGATTTGTGAAACTTGGAAGTGCCATATAAATGTTAAGTTATATTGGAGGCTCCTTTAAGGAAAAAGCTGAGAGTGAGATTAAGGAGTTTGACCTCTGTGAGAGTGAGGACTTTGAGAAGCCCAGAAAACAAGGCTGAGAGAAATAAATCCATAAGCCCCTCAGCCCACAGCTTCCCCAGAGTGAGCCGTGCCAGGCACCCCTTAAGAGTAATACAAGGAAACAGTTTTGCCTATATACCTTGAAGCCAAGGTTTTTATTAAATCAGCCAGCATCCAGCCATAACTCGATTTTGTTCCCCATTGTGTTCTGTGGCTACTCTTAAAATATTATATAGTTCATTAAAAATTACATGAGCCAGATGTGAAAATCTACAAAGTTTGCAAAGTAGTCCTTCACTCGCCTAACACACATTTTTATGAAGCACTTCCTCTGTGCCAGTCATGGTTTTGTGCTGAGGATCCAAAGAAAATTAAAGACCTACATTCTGACATCAAGGAGCTCACGTTTTAATGGAGAAGACAGCATGAAAATAATTATGTGTGTGTGTGTATGTATACACACATACACACACACAGAGTAAATGGAAGGTCATCTTAGAGAGCAAAGGCAGTAGTATCTGAGGGACTGGGAAAGGTGATCTACACAAGGTGGGGTTGGAATTGAGTCTCAAAAGAAGACAGACTAGAAGGCAAAGGCAAGGAGGTAAAGCATTTCAAATAATTTTTAGAATTCACCTAGATACTCTGATCATTAGAAAAGAAAAACTTGAAATATATCTGTTTAGAATCCTGCCTGATAAGAACTTCAAGCCAGTTAACATAGGGGGAAAAAACAAAACAAAACAAAAAAAAAAATGTGGGAGGCAAGTGGGGATTCCCCAAACCCTCTCCCTGCCCTCTCTTATTTGCTACTAGCAAATCTGGCCTTGAGTTCTTGTGCCCCCTCCCTTTTTTTTTTTTAGTAGGAAGAATATAAACTTTTTTAAAAAAATTAATGTGTTCAACTCTGACTTAATCTGATAACTTCACAACATTTGAAATATGATGGGATTCCTTCTAAAACATGCTTCATTTCTTTCCTAAAAGTGTGTAGGATTATTTTTAAAAGAGACCAATATTTAAATAAAGTGATTTAATCATCTTCTGGACTTGGGATTCTTATCTTAGTTCTGCCCATAAAGGGCTTTGAATACCATTGCTAAATGAAATAACATGTGCTAAATCAAATACTTCTCCTTACCCATTCCTTCTCATTCCTCCCATTTGTACTGATAAATAAAATCACTTTCTCTTTTGAGAAACTGATTTTCACATACCTGAAAGGCCTTAAAGTGAAGGGGAATTAGACTTTTTCTATTTTGTTCCAGAGAGTAGAATTAGGACTAGTACTGGAAGTTGCAAAGAAACAAATATAGACTTGATAATAAGAAAAAACCTCTCTAACAATGAGAACTTTATAAAAATTTGACTGCCTTGTGATCATGAAGAGCCATGAACAGGTGTTGGATATGTTGTATGTTTCTGTGTGGACTAAGCTAGGTAGCTACAGGAATCCCTTCTAACCCTAAAATTCTGTAATTCTTTGATTCCTCACTTCATGTCGATTTTTCTAAGTTCTTAGAAGCATCACTGTGGCTTCTACTTCTAGACTTGCAGTGCTCCTAAGCAACACAGTTGACACCAGTGAGGTCAGGCCTGGACCTGGGTTGAGATAATGCTGGATCTCCAGAACAGGACTATGAAATAAGGCCTACTGTCATTATTTCTGAAAACCCAGATTCTTGGCAAAATCTTTTGCTGCCCAGTTTTAACAACACATTTGTTCAAGGGAAGATAAATAACTTGCCATTGTTGGATTTTATCACTTTATCAAAGCATAGTGTTGAGATGTGTAATTCACAAGTAGATTTGAGAAACTTACTACAGACAATAAGATCTCTCTCTCTCTCTCTCTCTCTCTCTCTCTCTCTCTCTCTCTCTCTCTCTCTCT
>JAJPUD010011090.1:0-56724 GCA_023553655.1 Myrmecobius fasciatus | reverse complement strand
TAAATTGGTGTCTTTTTCATATCTCTTTTGCAGAGCATCATATCCTTTTTGCAAGTTACTGTATCCTTCTTGCACTGATTTCAATTTATTTTCCCATTTATCCTCCAGCTCTCTTTTGAGGTTCTTTAAGCAATCTTCCAGAAAGGCCTTTTGAAATGGGGACCAGTGATGGTCGTTGCTGTTTTTTTTCTGGATTTTTGTCTAAAGAAACCTCTGTATCTGAGGTCGTTTCTTTGCCTTGATAAAAGCTGTCTATGGTGAGAGCTCTCTTTTGCTTCTTCATCATTTTTTTTTTTTTTAGACAGAGTGGATATCTCTTTAAGGTAGGGGAAAAAAAAACCTCGGCTGAAGACGCTTTGCCCTGGGGCACTTCGGCTAGTTGACTTAAGGTGCTGGGCCGGTGGGGGCTAGGACTAAGTCCGAATTACTCCTTAAACAAGGCAAGTCTGGCAGAACACCTGTCCCCAATCAGGGCAGAGTGTCCCGAGTGCCTCAGATAAACTCCAGGTGTTTGGAATTTGGAGTTTGGAGTTTGGAATTTCTTCCACGATGAGCCGAGCTGAGTCCCACCCTCACTTCCGGCCTGCACAGTTATAGTCTATTTATCTCTCTGTCCGAGTCCGACTAACCTGATATGAAGTTCTCCAGAGAGCCGTGCCCAAATATTTCTGAGTTCGTTGACTTGAAGATCAGTTCAGAGGCTTATTTTATTGTTGATTTGAGAGAAGATCGGAGGAGAGGCAGAAAGTCACCTTTTCACTCCGCCATCTTGGCTCCGCCCCACAAGAAACACATTTAAAGCATAATAATACATACAGAGTGAAGGTAAAGGGCTGGAGGACAATCTATTATTTTTCAGATGAACAAAAAAGCAGGGGTAGCAATCCTGATCTCAGATTAAGTAAAAGAAAAGATAGATCTAATTAAAAGAGATAAGGAAGGAAACTATATTTTACTAAAGGGTACTATAGTTAATGAAACAATATCAGTAATAAACATATATGCACCAAGTGGTATAGTGTACAAATTCTTAGAGGAAAAGTTCAGAGAGATGCAAGAAGAAATGTACAGCAAAACTATAATAGTGGGGGATCTCAACTTCCCTCTCTCAGAACTAGATAAATCTAACTACAAAATAAATAAGAAAGAAGTTAAGGATGTAAACAAAATGTTATAAAAGTTAGGTATGACAAATCTTTGAAGGAAATTAAATGGAGACAGAAAGGAGTCTACTTTTTTCTCAGTGGTTCATGTAACTTATACAAAAAAAAAAATTGACCATGTGTTTGTTAGGACACAAAAACCTCAAAATCAAATCCAGGAAAGCAGAAATAGTAATTTTTTTTTCATATCATGATTCAATAAAAATCACATTCAATATAAGACCAGGAGAAAATATACCAAAAAGCAATTGGAAACTAAATAATCTCATCCTAAAGAATGAATGGGTGAGGGGAAGGAGCCAAGATGGTGGAGTGAAGACACGACTCTCTTTGTCTTCCTCTGACCTTCTCTCAAATCATCAGTAAAATAAGCCTCTGAATTAATCTTTGAGTCCACAAACCCAGAAATATTTGGACTACAAAACATTTCTAGCAGAAGTTACCTTTAAAGAGCTTCATATCAGCTCTGTTTCAGTCAGGCAGGAGGAGTGAGCAGTTTGCTGGTCATCCAGGAGACAGGGCAGAAAACTGGGAGGGACTCAGCTCAGTGTGGCAGAAATTCCAAACACCTGGCGAGTGTATCTGAGGCACTCGGGACACTTTGCCCTGATTGGGGGCAGATCCTTTGGCAGATATGCCTTTTATAAAAGGTGGGTTGGAAAACCCTCTGCAAATGCAAAATCCTAGCCCAACTTACCCAGCACTGGAAATTAATTAGCAGAATTGCCCCAGAGCAAACTACCATAGCTGCCGATTCTCTTGGCTTTAAACAGACTCCAAGCTTTCCAAAAAATGAATAAGAAGCAGAAGCGAGCTCTTTACAGAGACAGCTTTTATGGAGAGAAAGAAAGGGAGACCCCAGATCCTGAGGTTCTGAAAGCAACTACAGTGGAAGCCACAAAGAGAGACATGAGCTGGTCCCCATTTCGCAAGGCTTTCCTGGAAGACTGCATGAGAAATCTCAAAAGAGAGCTAGATGATAAATGGGGAAATGAATTGGGATCAGTGCAAGAAGCCCTCCAAAAGAGCTATGATAAAGACAACAATTAATTGAAAAACAAAATTGGTCAATTGGAAATAATCAAAAATGCACTGAAAATAAAATTGGTGAATTGTAAATAGACAACAATGCATTGAAAAACAGAATTGGTGAAGTGGAAAAAGTTTGCAATGAACAAATTGGCCAGTTACAAAAGGAGCTAAAAAATGTCACTGAAGAAAACAACACTTTAAAAATAAAAATTGAACAAATGCAAGTCAATGACTCAATAAGACTTCAAGAATCAGTCAAACAAAAACAAAAAAATTAAAAAATAGAAGAAAATATGAAATATCTCCTAGGAAAAACAACTGACTTGGAAAATAGATCTAGGAGAGACAATCAAAGGATTATTGGACTTCCTGAAAGCCACAATGAAAAAATTATCTAAACACTATCTTCCAGGAAATCCTGAAAGAAAATTGCCCTGAGGTACGATAGCCTTTTCCCCTCTAGCTTTCTTTTTTAATATTACTTAAGTAATATCAAATTATATCCCCAATCTTTAAGTATCGCCATAGTAGAAATGAAGTTCTTAAGAGTCCTTTCCTTTTTGCCTTTTTACGCTTCTCTTGAGTTCTATGTTTGGAGGTCAAATTTCTTGTTCAGATCTGGTCTTTGCATTAGAATCAAAAGGCAAAATCACCATCGAAAGAATTCACCGATCACCTCAAAGACACCCCAAAATTAAATCCCCAAAAAATATCGTGGCTAAAATTCAGGACTATGGCACCAAGGAAAAGATATTGCTAGCATCTAGAAAGAAACCATTCAAATACCAAGGATCTATAATTAGAATCACACACTATCTGTCAGCCTCCACACTGAAGGATTGAAAGGGTGTGGAACCAGATATTCCAAAGGGCAAAGGAACTTGGATGATAGCCAGGAATAACCTGTCCAGCTACAATGAGCAATATCTTCCAGAGAAGAAAATGGTCATTTAATGATATAGGTGAATTTCACCTATTTCTAATGCAAAGACCACATCTGAACAAGAAATTTGACCTCCAAACATAGAACTCGAGAGAAGCGTAAAAAGGCAAAAAGGAAAGGACTCTTAAGAACTTCATTTCTACTATGGCGATACTTAAAGATTGGGGATATAATTTGATATTACTTAAGTAATATGAAAAAAGAAAACTAGAGGGGAAAAGGCTATCATACTGGGGAAAAGAGAGGAAAGGTGGTAAAATAAGGTTAAAAAAAGGAGGTAAAAAGTAGGGTAAAAATCTCATGAATAGGCAAAGAAAACCTAATATAATTGAAGGAAAGAAAGGTGAGAGATGAGCATTGTGTAAATCTTACTCTCATCAGATTTGACTCTAAAAGAGTATATCAGACACATTTGGTTTCCCAGAGAAACTTGTCTTTCCTTATAGGGAAGTGGGAGGGAAAAGAGAAAAAGAAAGGGATAGATTAATAGAAGGGAAAAAAGAAAAAGCAGGAGAAAGAAGTAAAAAAGGGGGAGAGGCTCTAAAGGGGGGAGAATTGTTTGGGGGAGGTGGTCATCAAAAGCAAAATACTCAGGAGGGGGAAGGGAGAAAGGGGAAAGGAAAGGAAAAAACAGAACTTGAGTAAATAAGATGGCAGGAAATACAAAATTAGTTATTCTAACTGTGACTGTGAATGGGATGAACTCTCCCATAAAGCCGAAACAGATAACAGACTGGATTAAAAAACCAGAGTCCAACAGTATGTTTTCAACAAGAAATGTATCTAAATCATAGACACATTCAGGGTGAAGGTAAAAGGTTGGAGCAGAAGCTATTATGCTTCAGGTGAACAAAAAAGAGCAGGGGTAGCAATCCTGATATCAGATCAAGTAAAAGCAAAGATAGATCTAATCAAAAGAAATAAGGAAGGAAACTATATTTTAATAAAGGGTACTATAGACAATGAAGTCGTACCAATACTAAATATATATGCACCAAGTGGCATAGCATCCAAATTCCTAGAGGAGAAATTAAGAGAGATGCAAGGAGAAATAGACAGCAAAATTATACTAGTGGGGGATCTCAAACTTGCTCTCTGAGAATTAGACAAATCAAACCACAAAATAAATAAGAAAGAAATTAAGGATGTAAACAAATTGTTAGAAAAGTTAGGTATGATAGATCTTTGGAGTAGGGAGTTTATTTTTTTTCTCTGGGGTACATGGAACTTATACAAAAATTAACCATGTGTTAGGGCATAAAAACCTCAAAATCAAATGCAGAAAGGCAGAAATAATAAATGCATCTTTTTCAGATCATGATGCAATAAAAATCATATGCAAAATAAGGCCATGAGAAAAGAGACCAAAAGTTAATTGGAAATTAAATAATCTAATCCTGAAGAATGAATGGGTGAAAGAGCAAATCATAGACACAATCAATAATTTCATCCAGGATAATGACAATAATGAGACAACATACCAAAATTTGTGGGATACAGCCAAAGCAGTTATAAGGGGTAATTTTATATCTCTAGATGCTTACTTGCATAAAATAGAGAAAGACAAGATCATTTATTTGGCCTTATAATTAAGAATGAATAGGTGAAAGACCAAATTACAAAAACAATTACTAATTTCATCCAAGAGAATGACAATGATGAGACACCATATCAAAATTTGTGGGATGCCGGCAAAGTGGTAATAAGAGGAAATTTTATATTTCTAGATGCTTATTTACATTAAATAGATAAAGAGAAAATCAATGAATTGGACTTGCAATTAAAAAAGGTAAAAAAAAAATAGGGGGCAGCTAGATGGCGCAATGGTTAGAGCACCAGCCCTGAAGTCAGGAGGACCTGAGTTCAAATCTGGTCTCAGACACTTCCTAGCTGTGTGACCCTGGGCAAGTCACTTAACCCCAATTGCCTCAGCAAAAAGAAAAAAAAAGGTAAAAAAAGAACAAATTAAAACCCCCCAATCAAATACCAAACTTAAATCATAAAAATAAAAGAGATTAATAAAATTGAAAGCAAAAGAAACAAACTATTGAATTAATAAGTAAGACTAAAAGTTGACTTTATGAAAAAACCAACAAAATAGATAAACCTCTAGTTAATTTGATTAGAAAAAGGAAAGAGGAAAATCCAATTGTTAGTCTCAAAAATGAAAAGGGAGAACTTTTCACCAATGAAGAGAATATTAGAGCTATAATTAGGAGTTACTTTGCCCAACTTTATGCTAATAAATTTGATAACCTTAGTGAAATGGGATAATATCTACAAAAATGTAGATTTTCCAGAATAATAGAAGAGGAAATAAATTACTTAAATAGTCCCATTTTAGAAAAAGAAATAGAATAAGTCATTAATCAACTCCCTAAGAAAAAAATTCCCAGAAATAGATAAATTTACATGTGAATTCTACCAATGATTTAAAGAACAATTAACTCCAAAAACGTATAAACTATTTGAAAAATGTTGAATGAAGGACTCCTACCAAATTCCTTTTATGACACACACATGGTTTATACCTAAACCAGGTACAACAAAAACAGAGAAAGAAAATTATAGACCAAACTCTAATGAATGTTGATGCAAAAATCTTAAATAAAATATTAGAAAAAAGATTACAGAAAATCTTCCCCAGAATAATACACCATGACCAAGTAGGATTTATACCAAGAATGCAGGAATGGTTCAATATTAGGAAAACTATTAGTGTAATTGACTCTAACAATGACCAAATTAACAACAACAAAAAATATGATTATCTTAATAGATGCAGAAAAAGCATTTGATAAAACTCAACATCCATTCATATTAAAAGAATAGAGAATAGAGGAATAAATGGACTTTTTCTTAAAACAGTCAGGAGCATCTATTTAAAACCATCTGCTAATATCATATGTAACAGTGATAAACTGGAACCATTCCCAGTAAGGTCAGGAGTGAAACAAGGTTGCCTACTATCACAATTATTATTCAATATTTTATTAGAAATGCTAGCTTTGGCAATAAGACAAGAAAAAGAGATTAAAGGAATTAGTATAGGTCATGAGGAAACCAAATTATCACTCTTTGCAGATGATATGATGGTATATGTAGAAAACCCTAGAAAATAAATTTAAAATTATTAGAATTAATCCACAACTTTAGCAAAGTTGCAGGATACAAAATAAATCCACATAGATCATCAGCAATTTTCACATATTACCAACAAAGTTCAGCAGCATTAGATACAAAAAAGAAATTCCATTTAAAATAACTGCAGAGAGTATAAAATATTTGGGAATACATCTGCCAAAGGAAAGTCAGGATCTATATGAGCAAAACTACAACACACTCTCCACACAAATAAAGTCAGATCTAAACAATTGGGAAAATATCAAGTGCTCTTGGATAGGTCGAGCAAATATATTAAAGATGACAATAATACCTAAACTAATCAATTTATTTAGTGCTATACCAATCAAACTCCTAAGAAATTATTTTACTGATCTAGAAAAAATAACAACAAAATTCACCTGGAAAAACAAAAGGTCCAGAATTTCAAGGGAATTAATGAAAAAAAAAAAAAAAAAAGCAATGAGTGTGGCCTAGCTGTTTCATGTCTAAAACTATACTATAAAGCCGCAGTCATCAAAATCATTTGGTACTGGCTAAGAAATAGAGTAGGTTCACAGGACATAATAGTCAATGACTATAGTAATCTAGTATTAGATAAACCCAAAGACCCCAGCTTTTGGATAAAAACTCACTATTTGACAAAAACTGCTGGGATAATTGGAAACTAGTATGGAAGAAATTAGGCATTGACCCACACGTAACACCATATACCAAGATAAGGTCAAAATGGATTCATGATCTAGGCATAAAGAATGATATTATAAACAAATTAGAACAATGTAGGATGGTTTACCTCTCAGATCTGTAGAGGAAGGAATTTGTGACCAAAGAAGAACTGGAAATCATCATTAATCACAAAAGAGATAATTTTGACTATATCAAGTTAAAAATTTTTTATACAAACAAAACAAATGCATACAATATTAGAAAGGAAGGAATAAACTGGAAAAATTATATTCAACGATTCTGATAAAGGCCTCATTTCTAAAATATATAGAGAATTGTTTCATATTTATAAGAATTCAAGCCACTCTCCAATAGATAAATGGTCAAAGGTTATGAACAGACAATTTTCAGATGATGAAATTAAAACTATTTCTAATCATATGAAAAGGTGCTCCAAATCACTATTGATCAGAGAAATGCAAATTAAGACAACTCTGAGGTACCACTACACTACACCTGTCAGATTGGCTAAAATGACAGGAAAAGATAATGACGAATGTTGGAAGGGATGTGGGAAGACTGGGACACTGATACATTGTTGGTGGAACTGTGAACGGATCCAAGCATTCTGGAGAGCAATTTGGAACTATGCTCAAAGAGTTATCAAACTGTGCATACCCTTTGACCCAGCAGTGTTTCTATTGGGCTTGTTTCCCAAAGAGATCTTAAAGGAGGGAAAGGGCCCCACATGTGCAAGAATGTTTGTGGCAGCCCTTTTTGTAGTGGCTAGAAACTGGGAGAATGGCTGAACAAATTATGGTATATGAATGTTATGGAATATTATTGTTCTGTGAGAAACGACCAGCAGGATGATTTCAGAGAGGCCTGGAGAGCCTTACATGAACTGATGCTAAGTGAAACAACGGCAACAAGAAAACTATACGATTATCAATTCTGATGGACATGGTTCTCTTCAACAATGAGATGTTTCAAAACAGTTCCTATTGTTTAGCGATGAATAAAGTCATATACACCCATGGAGAGGCCTGTGGGAACTGAGAGTGGATCACAACACATAATTTTAATGCTTTTCTGTGAATATTTGCTTGTATTTTGTTTTCCTTCTTAGGTTGTATTTTTTCCCCTCTTTTTAAATCTGATTTTTCTTGTGCAGCAAGGTAACTGTATAGATGTGTATACATATATTGGATTTGTCATATAATTTAACATATTTAACACGTATTAGACTACCTGTCATCTAGGGGTGGGGGTGGGGAGGAAGGAAGGGAAACATTTAGGACAAAAAATTTTTCAAAGGTCAATGTAGAAAAATCACTCATATGTTCTGTAAATAAAAAGCTTTAATTAATTAAAAAAATTAGAGAGTGATTAGATGAACATCCAGCAAAGGACACTGGGAAAGATCAATCATACAGGTAGGAGAAGAACGAGGAGAATCATATTCCAAAAAACTAGAGGGAAGAAAGTTTCAGGGAGAAGAAAATTTTAGAAGCTGCAGAGTTCAGGGAGAGAAAATAAAGATTGGGAAAAACTTGACAATTAAAAGATCACTTGATAACTTTAGAGAGAGGAATTTCAGAGGAAGAAAATCAAATTTTAAGGAGTTAAGAAAGTAAGAGGAGAGAAAGTGAAGGCGCATTATTCTCAAGGAGTTGTTTAGCCACAAAGAGCTTTTTCATAAAAATATTTCTTTTTAAAGAACAGTTTAATTCATCAGTTCCAATGCTGATCTAGCCTGAGACCTATAACTGAAATGAAAATCTAAAATTATCAACATTTTACCTTAGCTTAAGGCCCAAATTTATAGCTTGTGTAATGGTAACTTAAGACAAAGTTTTCACTGGAGTAGGAGTCTTAAAACATTTTAAATATGACTTTTCATGTCATCGAGGTGGAAAATAAGTTCAGGAAACAGGCTAAAACAATCATTTCTTTTTTAAAAATATTGTAATTTTGACCTTACTATGTGGAATCTTCACTTTCTCCAGAAGGTATTTCTTTTTCCTCCTTATTCTTACTAAGTTATCCTCTGAGATTTTTCTCCCATCTACAATGGAATCTTGTATGTACCTAGTTTATTTGCATGTTATCTTCCCCTTTATGATGTATTCTCTTTTGAAGGGAGTGTACTGTTTTTTTTTTTTTCTATTTATTTGTCATACCAAAACAGAATACCTGATCAAGGATTGTTGATTATTTCCTTAGTGGTTTATTAGCACATTGCCTGGCCTAAAAAACAAATGCCTGTTTACTGAATGAACAAATAAAATATTACTTGGACCATATGAAAGGCATAAATTCTTTGCATAAAAGTTCTCTTCACTAATGGTAGAACCACAAAGATCCACACAAACATCAAATTTGTTCTTAATTTTCTTTAGTTATATAAGTTTGATTCTCTGGGTTTATATCTTTGCAGCTGATTAACTGCAACATATTAAATGTCGGTTAGTGATTTTTTGTAGACAGCCACACTGATGGCAGAAAGAAATACATGGAGGGAAAATGCATGGATGAATAACAAAACAAAACAAAACAAAAGCCAAAAAACAACAACAACAAAAAAAACACCTATCAAAATCAAAGAAAAACACCATTTTTAAATAATAGCTTTTCATAGTTTTCAACATTCACCTTTGCAAAACCTTGTGTTTCATTTTTTTTCCCTCAAATTCCCCTCCCCGAGAAAGCTAACAATCTAGTATAGGTTAAATATGTGCAATTCTTGTAAACATATTTTATATTTGTCATGTTGCACAGGATAAATCATAAAAGGAGATAAAAATATAAGAAAAAATAGCAAAAAAGGTACAAAATACTTTATTCCACAGTCTTCCTAGTTTTTTCTTGGAATGAACATGGCTGTCTCCATTACAAATCTATTGGAATTTGTCTGAATCACCTTATTGTTGAAAAGATCCAAGTCCATCACAGTGATCATCACGTAATCTTGTTGTTGCTGTGTACAATGTTCTCTTGGTTCTACTCACTTCATTTAGCATCAGTTCATGTAAGTCTCTCCAGGCCTCTCTGAAATCATCCTGCTGATCTTTTCTTATTAAACAATAATATTTCATAATATTCATATATCACAACTTATTCAACCATTCTCCAACTGATGGGCATTCACTCAGTTTCCAGTTTCTTGACATTACATAAAGAGCTGCTACCAACATCTTTGCACATGTGTGTCCCTTTCCGTCCTTTATGATCTTTATGATATAAGACCCACTAATGCTGGATCAAGAGGTGTGCACAGTTTGAAAACTCTTTGGGCATAGTTCAAAATTGCTCTCCAGAATTGCAGGATCAGTTCACAACTCCACCAAGCATATGTTAGTGTCCCAGTGGAAAAAGAATTTAAAAAGCTCAACAAGTTGAGGGAATTTGGTGTAAGGGCAAAAATCCATATATTTCAATAGCCCCAAAGAGCATCATTAGAGTTTGACAAGACAGGGTTTTTGAATATTGTGAGCAAAGAAAAGATTTAAAGCACTTGCATGATATTTTGTTGGAAAAGAAGGTACCAATGTGAGTAACTCTTTTATAAAAGACTTTAATTCAAACTGGATAGAAGAAATTTCTGGTGATTAGAAATAAATCTGAGCTAAAGAAAAACTCAGCTTTACAAAATGACTCAATTTCTTGGTTTGTTTTTTTTTTTTTTTTTTTTTTTTGTTTTTTTTCTCTCTCTTTAAAAGAACTGGAAGGTTACAGATATTCAGGATTATTCCTGTAGCTAGCCCAAAATCTAATACCAGATATTGTAGAATGGATTTTCCCTTATAAGTAAAAAGTAGTAATGGCAATTTAGGATGAATTATTATTAGTTTTTTCAATTATTTAGGGCAATTTTTTCAGAGGATGTAATTAAAAAAGTTCACTACATTGCATTCTTTAATATATTATTCTTTACATTTCTGAAATGGAAATAGTTATGCTTGTACTGCCTCATTAATTCACTATATTTTCCATGATCTATTATGTTGTTCCCAGTTTCCAGGACATAACATGAAGACTGTAATCCTACACTAATTTGAATTGCACATTATTTATTTGTATATTTCTTTCTAATGCAATCTTACCATTCTTATTTCACAAATCCTTTATCTTTAAAGAAAACCACATTTAAAATGTACTCCTCCCTATCTTCATGTCTTTGCTTATGCAATTTCTTATACTTAGAATGCATTTCCATTTTCCTTAAACTCTAGATATTAATATGCTGCCTTTCCTTCAAATCCAAACTTATCGATGCCATCTCTTCTAGGAACCACTCATCTATTTGTGCTCAGATTTTTTGATTTTTTTCATTGTAATTTTTGAGATTGAACTATCTCATAGAAAGAGAATGGAATATAAAGAAAGCAAAGCCAGGTTCTAGGTTTGCAGGATATTTGATTTATATAGGCAAGGGAAGTCATTGAAATCATGGAGTTTAACTGCAAAAGAACAGATCATGAACAAAGAAGCACAAAGGGTTAAAATGATTTGCCTAGAGTTACATAGCTGGTAGACATTTGAATTGAAGACTTCCTGTTTCCAAGTCCTTTCTACTGTATGATACTTAGTTTCAGATATGATTTGTATGTGGAATCAAGGGCAATTAAGTGAAATTGCTTGCTCAGTTGTAAAAAGTGCATAATTATGCATATGTTTTATAATTCACACTGTTTTAGAAGGAAAACAGCTTTATGATGTTTAAAGTACCATATTAAGGGCAGTTATTAAATATATATATATATAACATACATATCATTATATATGTATGTATTACATATAATAATATAGTCATATATGTATGCATGTGTATTTACACATGTATGTATATATACATATACAGCATATATTTTCTATTTAAGCTTAAAATATATATATATATATTTTTTTAATTTGGAAGTCTTTCCCAAAACAACTTTTTAATGAAAGGCATACAAGTTCTTTTCTATCCCATTATAATTTTTAGGAGAACAGATTTTTTAATGAGTCTGTTTATTCTTAAAAAAAAAAAAAATTTACTAAGAGAAAGCCAGGAAAAAGTTACTTTGTTTACAATCTCATTCTTTTCCTATTTCCAGTTGAGAAAATATCAGGATGGTTCTGCCATGAAACCATTGGTTGATTGGCACTGATTCTGAAACATTCTTACTACCACCTAAAAAAGCTTAGCATTTAATTCTTGCTTTGAATTTTATATAATTTGTGCTGCAGATTAAGCCAAGATATTTTTAAAGGGGGAAAAAAAGTCCTACCTTGTTATCTAAGACAGAATGTTTCCTTCAATTTATATACAATTTGAATGAACAGATAATGAATTAATGAGCATTTATTGTAATCACTGAATTAGAGCAATGCCTGGAGCTTATATGTATCTACTCTGATTTCATTCTCTGTTCTGAAAACAATGTAGTAAGAAGCAAAGAAATACATAGAGGATGAAGGAAAAAATAAACATTTGTAAGTATGTTTTCTATCAATTTCATAATAGGAAAGTGAAATAGTGCTGAGCTAACAAGGGAGAAACATAATAGGAACATAGACAATATGAGGAGGACTGCTTAAATAAACATAATGCTTTTATCAAGGGCATGATTAAGTGGTTTCTGTAGTAGTGTATTGCTAGTATGTGCAATTATTCCCTTTGAAAATATGTGCTACTCTTTTTGTTAGCGTGGATAATGCATACATTGAAATGAAAAAAATGTTTTAAGCAATGACAATAAATTAATTCCCAATTCATTCTAATCCTGTTGGTTCATAATCAAATGTGCTCACATTATTTCTTTCAGCTCAGGCTTACTGGTTGTAATAAATAAACATTATTTTGTGAAATATATAAGCATATACACGTTTAAGTATATGTTTATGTACCTTTTTGTACATAATACATTAATACACTTATGTATATGTATATTAATGCTACATATGTATATACACACTTATGCATAGCATTTTATTTAAGATATTAATATTGAAACTTAGAGAATTTAAATGTTTCATCCAAAGTCACACAGCAACTAAGCCACAAAAATTTGTTGCCCATTCAAATTCTCAAGCTCTTAATCAAGTGGTTACATAAACAAGGTAAAATTTTGGGATGCAAAAACTCAAGAAGAAAATATTTAATACATTCATAGCTGGACTTCTGGGAGTAAAGTCAAGATGGCAGAGTAGAGAAAGAAATCAGACAACCTCTTCCAAAATTACACTCCAAACAATATTAAAATAAGACCTCCACTCAAATTCTTGAATGGCAGAGTAAACAAAGGTCAAAGTTAGAAATTCTTCAAGTCCAAGACAACTTAGGAAGTTCCAAAGGAGGAGGAGGTTGGCCTAGAATCCTAATCAAAGAAATATCTAGGGAAGCACTAAGAAATTGTAAAAGACACAGCAGAATCTCTGGAAGTTCTCAAGAGAGAGATGGCAAGTGGGAACTGAGTGTGGAGTATAACAGCATTTTTACTCTTTCTGTTGTTATTTTCTTGCATTTTTCTTACTTTTTCAGTATTTTTTTGTTCTTGATCTGATTTTTCTTGTGCAGCAAGATATCTGTATAAATATGTAAACATATATTGGATTTAACATATATTTAAACATACATGTATTGGCCAACTGCCATCTAGTGGAGGGGGTGAGGGGAAGGAGGGGATAATTTGAAACAGAAGGATTTGCAAGGGTCAAGGTTTAAAAATTACCTATGCCTATGTTTTGTAAATAAAAAGCTTTAATAAAAAAATAAAAAATAAGACAAAAAAGAGAGAGATGGAAAGAGGATTTATTAAAAAAAAAAAAACAGAATATGAGTCAGGGAGTAATAGCCACATTTCTCTCCAGATCTCACCATCCAGAAGCAAAAAAAAACTTCCTAAACTCCAAAACTAGCTCAAAAATTAGTATTGTGAAAGACTGAAGCTTGAGATACTGCCTTTCAACACCACACTAGGAACAGTGATCAAAAAGATCAAATTTAAGAAACAAGATGGATCAACAATCAAACATCAAGAATAGAACCTGATCACTGAAAGTTATTGTGGTGACAGGAAAGATCAAGACATAAACTAAGAAGAAGGCAATGGAATGAAAACAGCTACAAACAAAATTCAAAGAAAAAATATAAATGTGTCATGAGTCCAACAATAATTTCTAGAATAGGTTAACAAATTACTTTTAAAATCAGTGATTAACAAAAGAGGTAAAGAAATGAGAGCAAAGGAAGAAAATTATGGAAAGACAATTGGCAGTTTGGTAAAAGAAGCACAACACATACTGTGAAAATAAAACCTTAAAATAAAATTGGCGAAATAGAAAAAAGAGGTGCAAAACTCCATTGATGCATTTTTTTTTAAATCTGAAGTGGGCAAGTAGAAATTAATGGCTCCAAAAAGCATCCAAAACAATAAAGCAAAGTAAAGAGAATGAAAAAGAATGAAGAAAATGTGAAACATTTTATTAGGAAAAAAATATTTGGAGAAGAGATCCAGGAGAGATAATATCATAGTTACTGGACTACATAAAAGTCATCCTCCATGTAAAATAGATCCAATAATGATAAATCATAGGAATATTATAGCCAAATGCAAGCTTCTAGGTCAGAGAAAATATTTTAACCAGCCGGAGAGTAAACATTTATATTATATTTTTGTGGGGGGTAGGAGGAAGGAGAATCTAAAATAGGAGTCCTTGCTAATTATTTTTATGACATAAATAAGGTTTTGATGTCAAAACAAGGGAGAGCAAAACCAGAGAAAACTATAGACCATTTTATTTAATGAATATGTAAACATTTTAAATAATTACCAACAAAGATTACAGTATTATATTATAAAGGTCATACACAATGACCAGGTGGGATTTAGAGCAGGACTGCAAGGTTGTTTTACTATAAGGAAAACTTTTAGAATAATTGACTATTTTAATAACAAATTTTTAAAAAAATCTTATAATTATATCAATAAGTGCAGAACAAAGTCTTGAACAATTCCTGTATAAAACACTAAAAAGCATGGAACTTAGAATAATCACCTAAAAACCATCAGCAAGTGTCATCTATAATAGGGATGAACCTAAAGCCTTCCTAATAAGATAAGGGATGAAGCAAGTATGCTCATTATTACTACTATTATTCAATAATATATTAGAAATGCTAATAATAGCACAAAGAAAATTTTTTTAAAAAGTAAAGGAATTAAAATAAACAATGAAGGAACAAAGCTATCACTTTTTGCAGTTCATATGATAATATACTAAAACAACCCTAGAAAAGCAACTAAAAGCTTAGTTGAAACAATAAACAACTTTTGCTAAGTTCCAGTATATAAATGAAATCAACAGAAATCATCAGAATTTGTATTACCACAAAACTATGCAGCAAGACAGAAAATTTCATTTAAAGTAATTGTAGGCAATATAAAATATTTGGAAGGATACTTGACAAGTATCTTAGGGACTATTTGAGCATAACAACAAAACAGTTTTCAAACAAATAAAAGGCTAATATAAAAAATGGCTCATCAGTAGGCTGAATTAATATAGTAAAAATGACAATTATCCTTAAGTTAATTTTCTTGTTCAGTGCCATACCAATCTAACCACCAAAAATATTTTAGTACATTGGGAAAAATATAACAAATTTCATCGGGAAGAATAAAAGATCAAGAATATCAAAAGAATCAATCAAAAATGCAAAGAAAGGAGACCTAGCAATACCAGATTTCAAGTTATATTACAAAATGGAATTCATAAAAAAAAATTATCACTGGCTAAGAAATAGAATGTGCATCAGTGAAATAGATCAATTTCACAATACACAACAGCAATTGAACATAGTAAAACTATGCTTGATAAACCCTAAGATTCACACTTCCAGGGTAAGAACTCACCTTTTGACAAAAATTGCCAGGAAAATGGCCAAGAGGTTTGGCAGAAACTAGACATATGTCATGAAGACACACCTCCCTGAATTTATATGTGGCTTCAGGCACTTACTAGCTATGTGACTCTGGGCAATACTTCAACTATCGTTGTTTCAATTTCATCATTTATAAAAGGAACTAAAGAAGGAAATTGCAAAACACTCCAGTCTCTTTACCAAGAAAACTCCAAGTGGAGCCACAAAGAGTCAGAGACAAAACTAAAGAGTTCCATTGCCCAACATCTCAAGATATATTCCAAACTAAGGCCAAAACAACTAAAATGATTTAGACATAGGAAGTGATATCAAAAGTGAATTAGGAAGGACAAATATGTGGCACAGTGGATAGAACCCCAGCCTTGAAGTCAGGAGGACCTGAGTTCAAATCTGGTCTCAGACACTTAACATGTCCTAAATGTGTGACCCTGGGCAAGTCACTTAACCCCAATTGCCTCAGGGAAAAAAATAGAAGATAATCGAGAAATGTACCTGCTAGATAAATGTAGAAAGGAAGAATGTATAAATGATAGAGAAAATCATAACAAGTAACAGGGATAATTTTGATATGTGAAATTAAAAAGGGATTGCATAGGCAATGTAATCAAAATTAGGAGGAAAACTGGAAACTTGGAAAAAATTTACAGAAATTTCTCTGATGAAAGCTTCATTTTTCAAATATATGCAAAAGTGAGTCAAATTTATAAAATAATAAAAGGCATTTCCTAATAGATAAATAGTCAAAGGATATGAACAAGTTTTTTAAAAAAGAAATCAAAGCTATCAGTAACATGAAAAAGAGAGGGTCAAAATTATTACTGATTAGAAAAATGAAAACAACTCTGAGAAACAATTTCATGCCTACCAGAGAGACTAAGAAAACATAGCTACATGGCAGTGGCTAACATAACATGATTTAGTCTATTCAAATTATTTTTTCAAATGACTATATTCCATTCTTTGATTTTGGCTTCAAAAATATACTGAAGAATGATAAATTCAAACTATGAACTTTTTAATGAGTTTAAACTTTGATTTTGAATTATAACAGAGAATGTAAAGGGTGCATGTATTTAAAAGTGTATATATATGTAGTTATATGTATACATATATATACATAGTTATAGCTATAAATATGGAAAGAGAGAGATTGCTATAGATTTAGGTATAGTTGTACATATAGATATGGAAATATAGAGATTGTTATAGATACAGGTGTAGATATATAATTATATATTTACAGCAACGTAGCACTAAACATTTACATTTTTCAATCTTTATATCTTCACCTTTTCTGGAATGAACACATTCTTCCCATTATCAGTGAAAAAAAATGTTAAATATGAAAATGGTAGAGAGTTTTCTTTTTAGAGAAAAATGAGATCATTTAAGCGGATAGGATCGGTTTCTGAGATTTCTGTAGAACAAATGGCTTGAAAGATCGAGTAAGACAATAAATTATTCCATTCAAGAGCCATCATAACTTTGTCTGTTCCATAATCAACTTTGCTCACCACACCTTTTATGTAATCCAATTTCTTTGTTCACAAAACTTAATATCACCAGGGCAACAGGTTCCTCCCTATGTACATTGTGTAGACTAGGCCCAATGACTACTTGTTAGTTAAGTTTAGTAGGTATTCTTTTTCACATATGAGTTGACTAGCCAACTCTAGACATTTTATAATATGTTTAATCTCCTTTTCACTTAAGAAAACAATTTGAAAATATTGTTCAAAAACTTTGATAATTCTATTGTTATTATCTATGGATCTCATGCTTATATCAGAACATAGCACTACCTCCAATCTTCTACAAAATTTCTTTTCCTCTCTAGGGGAAAAAAGGACTAGCTAAATGTAAAAGGCATCAGGTCCTTTCTCATCTCCTCTGTAGTCAATATAAATTTTTCAGTAGAACAGCTTCAATTTTTAAAGCATATCTTCTATTAATATTGCAGAAAGAACCACATTGGTTAACCTTCAAGAATTTCTGTAAATATCCATTGCTTTAGTTCAATATCTCTCAATATCTCTAACTTTGAAAAAGAACCCACTGCTATGGCAAAGGAAATTGGCAGAAAGGAAGTGGTAGATTTCATGAAGTCTCATCTTTAATGGGTAATGTATATATATATATATATATGCATATATATAATGTGTTTTATATATTTATCTGAATTGTACTAATTCTATTAATAATGCAGATCATACCATAGTCTAGTAGTAAGCATGTAATTGAATCATAAATTTGGACAAGGTTTCATTATGGTGTTGATTTTATGCATGAAAAATGTGAATGGCTAAATAGTATTTTCAATGAAGTCCTGATGAAATGATCTAACAGTTTTCCTTTAACTATCTGTATGTATTATAGAGGTCTTCAGTGGTTCATTTTCTTCTTCCTTGGGACAAAGACGTATAGCATAGATTAACCTAGTTAAGGAAGCAGCAGTGGTCTACAGTGCTTTGAAAATCAATATAGTCCCATGAAAGGCAGGAAATTTGCTTATCTCTCTCTGTACTAGTAACCCAGCCATGCAAAGATGATCTTTCTCATTGCTTTGATTTTTCATTTTGAATGTATAGGCACAAATTTAGTTATGGGGAGAACATTATGTGTATTATGCTTAGACAAAGTACTGGCTGGAGAACTTGTCATAGTTATTTCCAGCCATTATACACTTTAATGTTCTAAACATTTGTTAGCATAATTGTTGTTTTTTTCCATATTGTAAGTAAAATAAATGTCAGTTTTTCTAGGGTGATGAGGTCACTTGTATTTCTATAACATGAAAAGTTTTTAAAGGAAAGCCAAATTCTTCTACAAATAAGCAAACTAAGCTTTGAATTAACTTTGCTCTTTGGCAATGACTTTTGTTCAGAGTGGGAGAGTAAAGCACTTTTTTGGGTCAATTTTAGATTTGATTTGACAGAACATTTTTGTGCTATAATCATTAGCTTCTAAAACATGACAACTTAGGGATTTGGAAAACTCAAGAGTTGGCAAAAGAATGTAGAATTTTTCATCTCTGGGTTATCAGTTAATTTTAGCAACAGCCTGTCATTACCACCTAAAGAATACTCAGACCATGTCTGGGAATATGTCTTCAGAAAGTGAAATGTAGACTTAAAACAATTATTTGGATAATGGAAGTCCTTTCTTTTGCTCACAAAAATATACATGCCTCAATTATGTGAGCAGCTAGGAAAAATGTCTGGGATACTTATATCATATAGAAAATGCTACAGTATATGCTGTCTTGGTTTTGGTTATATACAAATAAATAAAATATAGTATAAAATACATCACAAGTGCTAACGAAAATGCCAAAGTGACATGTGTTTTGAGACTGAGAAGGGTCCTTGTTAATGATATTTGGGAGACTCAAGGAAGGTCTGATACAGAGACATCATGCCTACAGTTTCTAGCTGGGCTCCTGCTAAAGAAAAAAACAAACAAACAAACAAAAAAAACAATGTTCCTCACAAACATGTTTCTGTTCAGATCCATCTCAGTATCTTTATCACAAGTGATGAGACAAAAACATTAGCCAATGATGAAGCCTTTATCTAGAAAAATAAAAGTCACTTCAACATGGAAGAAAAACAATTTAGAAACAAAAGTAAATAAAGAGGAAAAGCAAGACTTGCTCATTGATGACTTTAGTCTCTATTTTCAGCAAAAGCGCAATCAAAACAACAAAACATTGAAAATTCTCAATGTTCTTTTAGATTGTCAGTATTCATTCTTATCAATCGTTCTAATTATTATAGAGTTAAATTTGTCCATCCAAGTGAATATGTAAAATAATTCCCTGATTGCAAATTAGGTTCATTTGTAACCTCAAGGTATTGTAACAATAATTTCAGTGGATACATCTGCAGCCCAGAAATATAATTCATTTAATAAGGTGCTTCAATTATGTCAGGATTAACTGACATACTGAAAGTTCCAAGTATTTTTCTGATTATCTGAACTAGTTTTTCAGATATTGTGTTCATCTTAATGGATTTTATTTTATTTTTTTAAAAATAATTTTATTTCATTCTCTGTTCTGAATTATCTTTTTCTCCCCCCTTCCCATCCCCAGATGTAGACAAAATACCTACAAAATACATATACACAGAGACACACAGACATGCATATATACTTAAGCATACAGATGCATAGATATCTATAATCATACACACATGTGCAAATGTACTGTCATATGAATCCATTAAGGCTGTGTACTGTGCTTGTTTGCACTCTCTTTCTCTGAAGGTAGATATTTTCCTTCATACAAACAAGTCTTTCTAACTCCATCAATTTATCATTTCCTATGCCACAGCAATAAGCCAACTTTATACTGTCTAATTAATTTAAATAATTTAAAACAATATTGATTATCATGACTAATACAGTATAGTTTCTCTATTTCTCACTTTTGAGTAAATCTATTTTAACTTTAATTTTACCTGAGATCATGATTACTACTCCTACTTTTTTACAAAATAGATTCTACTCATGACCTTTCTTTTTCATTTATATATATATATATGTATATATATATATATACATTTATATATATATATATATATATATTTCTTATTTTCTTTGTCTCTGGACTCATCTAACTTACTTCTGCCCACTACTTTGCCCTCCTATTAATTAACCTAGCTCCCCTTCCCCCCTTGCCTCTTTATATCATTCCTATTAGGCCACACATCCTTCTATAAACTCCCTCACCCATACCCTCTTTATCTTATTCCTTCAGGTTGTTATTTCATTATCAGTTTAGAAGACTCATCTTTTTTTCAATGCATATCCTATTTTTCTTTAACCCTGGGCTGAGTAAATAAGATTGCCTCTAAGAATCCTTCCCTTATCCCTCCTAACCCCTCATCTTCTATCTTTCTGAATTTAAAAGACTTTTATGTACTTTTAAATATATATGTATTGTTTCCTCTTTAACTCATTCCAGATGAAAGCAGGATTCCAGAAATACCAGCCCTCCTCCCCAACTAATTCCTCTGTCAGTTCTCCCTCTTGCATCAATTATCCTTTTTACCTTTTCCTACACAATTTTATTTTTCAGAATCACGTCATGTTTAGTTCTAGCTGAGTCTTTCAATCTTTCCATTTTTCTTTGATCTTTCAATCTACTCAATTACTAATGACAATCTTACACAGTTTCCATTTTTCTACATAAAACAAATAATGTATCTTTATTTAGTCCTTTGTAATTATTGCTCTTGGATTGTTTGCTTTCCAGTGGTAGCCCAGAGAGTCCCTATATTTTCTTTTTGACCAATTAACCAATACCCTTTAAGGCTCTGGGCTGAGAGCTCTGGAAGATCTTGTTGTTTTGGTCATTGCCTCCAAGGCCTAGAGAGCTGCTATGATGAGGTGAACCTTAGGCCAGACCTTGCCCTCATCTCTCAGATGTCTCCTGGGACCCTAAGCAATCTTGGCCTGGAAAAAGTCCTCATCCCACCCTTTTGTTAGTGCTGCAGTTTCAGAATATGATTTGAGGTATTATTTTAAAGTTGTCTGGAGGGAAATTTTGGGAGCATTTAGTTACAGCATTTGCCTCTACCTTTCCTACTGTGGCAGTATGAGAATTAGGCAGAAAGTTAAGAGAGCTTGGATAGGCAGGCTATTGGACAGACTAACCCATTTGTCCACATGAAACAGGGTACATTAAACTAAAAGTGAGAGAGACAGCCAGACTATGGAGCCCTTAAATTTCAAGAATTTGAGCCTGAAGTTCACTTGATGACAACCATGAAAGATATAAAGATGAGAGAACAGAGATGACCTTATTAGTATGATAGAGTCAGGAAGTATTAATCAGAGAAGAAAGAGAATCAAAGTGGGAAGACTTTTTTTAATAGCTGTTTTAATAATATAGACTAAAGGTTCTGAACATTTTTTGAATTACAGATGCTTTTGGCAGTTTGGTGAAGCCTATGAACCCTTTCTTAGAATAATATTATTAAATGGATAAAAATAAAATAAATAGGATTACAAAGAAGACTGACTATTTTGACAAATTATCATTTGTCAAATTATTATTAAACATCAGATTATTAATCCTTGATTTAGGAAGGTTGTAATGAAGATTGTACAATGGTTATGTTACTGGGAAAAGAAAGGAGAAGACAGATGTAAGAGGTATTGAAAAGTTAGAATTGACAAGAATTAGTTACTGTGTATGAGAAATGAGAGAATAAGAAAAATAAAAGATAATATCTATTTTGAATGTTAAGGATTTAATATATGTTGATACCATTGACAATCATAAAGATAGAAGGACCAATATGTTTAGGGGGAAAGGAAAAAAAATCTTAGTTTTGAAAATATAATATCCTATAGGAATATCCCCTTAGAAACATCCAAAAGACAGCTGGTCAGATGAACCTGCAGTTTAGAAAGTAGTGCTGAAGATACCGATTGAGGGATTATATGTCAAGTAAATATTGGACTTGAAATTATGGGAGTAACCAAGCTTTCAGAAAGAGTGTGAAGGAAGAGAAAAGATAAGAAACAGGACAGAGCCTTAAGAAAATATTTTTTTACAGTATATATGAAAAAGATTGAAATGCATTTTTTTGGAGCTGAGAAAATCTACAAAGATATCACAGAGAATAGAAACTGAAAAAGGATGGAATGATGATTAGGAAGTCACTGATCATCTTTGAAAAATAAAATGTCAATTGAGTGGCAATTATAGGAGCCAAAATGCTACAATGAATATTTCTCACATGTCCTTAGCACATTAACACTAAGGTTGCTACCATACAGCAGATTAAAACAAAAACAACAAAAACTCAAGTTTAACATAGAATAAGAAAATATGGGTGTACTGTAAGCTGTATTATTAGAGGGAATACTCACAATTATCTGAAATATAAAAGTTCACATAGAACACACGTGCCAAAAGATGAAAAGAAATTAGGCAAAACTATCTATTCTAACTTTGGTAAAAGTTGTTGCATTCTAAATTATTATGTAACAGTGATTGACCAAGCAAGAAGAATCATTCTAATCATAATTGTAAGATCTTTCAATTGACAATTAATTAAATATAGTTATGGGGAATAATACAGATCAATAGCAGTAGAGAAGGACAACACAAGTATAGACTAAGGGTAGTACTGATCCTTGCTATTGTTATTGTTCTGTTGTTAAGTCCCTGTGTAGCAGAGCACTGACATTGGAGTTTTCTTGGCAAGGAAACTAGAGTGATTTGCCATTTCTTCCAGTGGATTAAGGCAAGAAAAAGTTGTGATTTTTCTAATATCTCATAGCTAATTAATGTTTGAGGTCACATTTAAACTCAGGGCTTGACTTCAGTATAGGAGCTCTACATACTGAGCAACCTGACTGCCTCTAGCATTGATCTTAGAAGAATGTTAAGAGAACTAAAGAAAGACTTCTTGCAAATTGGGTGGATATCTTTGGATGATTTATAGAAAGATAAAGACTAGAAACACACAGTGTAAGGAGATATAGATGTCCTATGATGTACAGCAAAAGGGAGAGGTCTAAAATCAAGGGGGTCATAGATTCACTGAAAAACTAACATGATTATGGGATTTGGTCAAGAGGAAGAAATAGAAAGGTTGATTTTTTGAATGTTTAATTACATAAAACAGCCCATCTCATTAAAGTAACTTCCTGGGATTAAGGTTTTATTTTATTTGCAGAGAAGTGGCTATAACAAAATAATTCTATCCTTTCTGTATTTTTTTCTCTCAGAGTTAACCATGTGATATAGTAGATAGAAGAGTTGAGTCAGATAGAAAGACATGAGTTTGAATATGGCCTCATGAACTCATTAACTGTATGATCGTGAACCAGTCACTTAATTTCTCTGCTTTTTTGTCTTATTAATAAATTGAGAATAATAAGTAACCCCCTTCCAGAACTGATGTGAGGATGAAATGAGATCATATGTGTAAAGTACTTTGCAAATTTCAAATTGCTATCTAAATGCTAATCATTAACATTATCATCTTTTATCACTTTACTTAATACCTAGATGTTCAATTTGAAAATAAAGCTGCAGCTCAGTACTTTGGCTTTGCTGAGAAGTAGAAATTAATTCTAACACTAAATCAAGAAGAGTGTGAAATTTCATGCATGGATATAGTTAAGCCCAGGTTAGTAAAAATTTCAGAAGAAATCCATCAATTTCTTTATGACTGTTCCTTGAATTCAACATCTACACAACTTAGTAAGATTCCAGAGCAAGGAAAGAACTGAACTGTTTTTTTTAAAGCACTCATAACCTATTATTTTTCATTTTCATGCCAGTCCATAAGTTATCTGGTTTAACAGCCATTGCTAAGCAAAATTGCAACTAATCCATCACAGGCTGATACATTCCTAAAATTCCCTTGTTAAATGGAAGATATAGAATTACTCAATGTCAAATAAACTTTTAAAACAGCAAAGGGTTTCATTGTCCTTAAACCAATTTCGTCTAAAGCTGAAATATATGCCTCTTGTTCACCACTAATATAAACACTATTAATGGTGATTTATTGGTTGTTTAAGATGATCATGATCATAATGCTAATCATTATTTACATAGTACATTAAACTTAAAATATTGTACAAATATTATTTTATTCTCAACACGCTGAGAAGTAAATGCTATTATGTAATTCCTCTTGTACAGAAGAGGAAACCAAGACAAACAAAAGTAATTTGAAAGTCAGACAGTTAAGTGCCTGAATCCAGATTTGAACTATGAGTATATCTAACTACATTTCTAAAGCTCTATTTATTGTACCACCTGGATTTGAATCATTAATTTTTTTAGGAATAAAATATGCTCTAAAGATGATTTTTTGAGAAAACAGGAACATTTAATAATATTATAGAATTATACATCTTCATAATAATGGACAATGGAAAAGATGTGGTTGTAAAAAGAAGAATGTTTTTAAAAAAGCATAACCTATTTGCAATAAATAGAGAAGATAGGGGTTTAGAGAATATTAGAAAGAAAAAAAAACAAGTAAGGACTGTTGGAAAATCTAGGCTCAAAAATCAGTATTTGGGTTCAAGAAGGAGAATGAAGAGAATCCTAAGGAAGCTCATTATGTGTTTAGAATATTAGCATTGAGAAAATCTTTTAGTGATAGCTTAATTTTTGGAAAATTAAAAAAAATGTTTTCTCTAAATCTCTACATATGTTCAGATCCTTTTAACACCCACTTCACAATTACTTCCCTAGTACATTTCTGAATGCACACATGAATCAATACTACAGCAATTAAATATTTGTTTTTCTTCAGTTTACATATTGTTTTCAGCAGCTGTGCCCTCTGAGTGTATCATGATTCACGATATGCTAACTAGAATATTGTAGGGACTCTCATTATTGTCTACATTAATTGTATATTTAAAAAATAAATTCTTAAAAGCAAATTTGGCAAATGTTCTGGGGAATTTTCTCCTTCCTGATATGAAAAATGTCAAGTAAAGATATTTCCTGTTGATCTTTCAGACACCAAGCTGTCTCAAGTAGTAACTCAATTATGCATTGCCAAATTATAAATAGCCTCTAATTAGCAAGTAAGCTCCCTTAGACTCCTTCCATACAATGTGTAATCAATACCTCTAATTACAATATCTATGGATTGAATAAATGAGAGGAGACACTTATGTACTAGAATAGGTCCCACACAATGGACATAATAGGTATCATAGAAACTGGTCCATTTTATAACACATTTCTATAGAAACTAGTATTTGGACCTCTGAAAAAAATATCAGCCACATTATGTAAGCTAATAAGTATCATTATCTAACTTTAATAGTCCTGTTCAAATGAAAATAATAAAACTGTAATTTTAAAAGATGATTAATATAGTTGAGTTGTTTTTAGGTTGTATTTTACTTTGTTAAAAATAGAATAATAACTGCTCATATTTATATATCACAAATAGATGTTTGCAGTACATAAACTATAATTATTGTATCAAAATACATATAAAATTGAAACTAAATATACCATATTTTAAATATTAAGCTTATTTCATAGTTGCACTAACATTTCTCTGAAAATATTTTAGTTCACTTAATTAAAGTTTAGATACATAATAAATTAACTTATGTACATCAATATTCAATAAAAGATAAAGTCATTTCACTTTCTTTCACAGTAAAAGAATAGTTTTCTTTTATATGATCTCTATTACATCACTGTCATATATAAAAATAATTTCGTGTTACCTCTTTTGTCTCACTCCTTATTGAAATATTTTTATTCTTCCAACTCCTCTCAGATGACCCTATCTTCAAGAAACTTTCTCTTATATCTTAGAAAGACACGAACTTTTTCTCTTCAATACTCAAATTTGTATTTGAGTTGGTTATGTCTCTGTTTTTAATATGCACAAGTTCTACACTGATGGCTCATTATAGTTAAATAACATTGAGTTTTCAAAATCTAAGCCAGCAGAACTTTAAGTTCTTATTAGTGGTGGTACTGAAAATCTGGGAAGTATTCACGTATGTCTCAATGATACCAGGTATCTATTTTCAGAGGGCCATCCAATCTGTGTATGAAGCTGATCAACAGGTGATTAATACTTTAGTCATGACAAAACATGTTTGTACATATATTATCTTAATGCTATGCTTTATTAAATATGTCATATCAAAAAGATGCATTCTGTAACTTATTCATTGTTTATCTGTATTTGGTAACAAATACTAAATGAACAAGGAAAAGGAGGAAGGAAGGAAAGAAGAAAGGAAAATACAGAGATATGGAAGGTGGGAGGAAGGGAACAAATTTTATTTTCATCAGTTTGGGTAATCTCTGGCAAAAAAGACTACAACCTTCCACATCTTATAAAAATATGTTCATAATTTGCTGTGATGAAAATCATCTCTTAATGTTTAGTATTATGCTGATGAACTTCTTAAAATCTCTCCAAACCAATCTGAGAATGGTCCTTCACCAAGCCTGTAGTCAAAAATTTCTTAGTTTTGGTAAGACCTATGAGAACTATTGCTTTTCTGTCATAAGCCTTGTAAAAGGTCACCTTGCTAAAGTCACCTTCATACAATGAGGTATCAGAGGACATTAATAAAAATATTATAATTAATTATCCATTAGTCACTCTATATTTCAACTTCATATTTTTAACCCCTACAAAATACCCAAAAAGTCATCACATCTTTTCTGAAAGACCTCCAGTGAAGTAGCCCCTGTACATTTAGATATTTCTAATAGCTATGAAGTTCAAAATCTAATTCCACAACTTCTATCTATTGTAATCTGGAGTCAACTAAGATAATTTTATTTCTTCTCTCTTGTGGTACCCCTTCAAAAACTGGAAAACAATGGAATATAATTGATATTCTCTTCCATTTTTTTTCAAATTTTGGCGGCTAATTTTAAGTGGTATAAATGATAGTGCTTTCATAAATTTAGCTATTTTCTAGATTATCAATTCGTCTTATTGTGTAGCACTCAGAAGTGAACATAACCCTTCAGAGGTAATTTATCTAGAAGATAATTCAGTGGGGTAATTTCCTAGTTGTGGACATATACCCAAATATACCAATAACTCTATTGGAAAACATTTAATAACTTTAAAAACATTTATTCATATTGAGATTTTAATCCATTAAAACTTTCAGATTATTAAATAATAAAATACTTACTAAAATACTCATTCTACATTTCTAAAGCTGACTTTTAAAACCCAGATGTAAGACTTTACATTTACCCCTAATCAATTACATCTTTACTTGATTGCTCTCATAGATCCCACTCTCATGTGTCTGAAGCCAGCTGACAAATAGTTTTTCCCCTTAAAATCTCATTCAAATTACAAAACCACATTTCTAGTTTTTTTTTTTGACAATTTTTAATACCTATTCCCTAATGATGTCAACTCAATATGTCTAAAACATCTCTTTTCTTCTATAACCCAATCACTAATTACTCCAGATTTCCTTGCTCCCGGCTATCTAATATCACAAACTTTTTTTAACTTCTTTGCTTTCAATGTTTATTTTTCTGATGTGAAAACAAGAACCTTTCATTCTACTTTGTGTCTTCTAACTGGTTGCATTGCCCATTCATCTGAGAAAATAGCAAATAAAAATTAATTATTGGTGGTCAACTATATACTTTTCACTATAAACTGCAAGTAGAAGGTCAGAGAACTGATCCTAGAGCTAAAAAGTCCTGTGTTCAAGTCCTACTCCTGACATACTTTTTTGTGACATAAGGCAAATCAATTAACTTCTCAGTGCCCCAAGCAAATCTCTAAGGCTATAAAATAAGCACAAGGTAATGTAAAATAAAGATAGGTAAATGGGCAGGCAGATTGCCTGGCCCAGAATCATGAAGCCCTGACTTCAAACCCTATCTCAAATAATTACTAGCTATATGTTCCTGGGCAGATTATTTAACCTTTTTGGCCTTACTCTCCTCATCTGAATGTGAACAAAATATCACTCCTGCTATGTCCTTCCCTTTTTCCTTACTTAGCAAATTCTATTGATAATGGCAAGTACATAATTATGCCTTGTTTTTGATTGTAGGAAACATAGGAGATAAACTACACTGTTATCTTTCGAGTGAATAAAATAAGCTAGGATGGCACTACTATAATGAACAATCATTAAAATTATCATCTGCATTATAAATAATAGAGACCTTGAAGCCTTAAAATAGATAGGGAATTTAGCTCACAGGATGTCAAAACTACAATATCATTTTATTATATTACTATGATTATATTATTTTCCTTAAGTGGGAATGAATTCTAATTAGATTTAGGTAAAGATAAAGAAGAATGAAGATGAATATATTTTTTAAAGTTATGGAATTAAATGGAGGACACCATTTTGAGGGAACAATTAATACATGAATTTCAAGAAAAATTTATTAATATTTTCATGAGGTACTTAAATTCTCTGAAATTTCAAGTTTGGGTTCCTGATTTGATGTCTATAATTTATCATCCCACTTAGTTACTAAATTGTATTAAGATCTGTTTTTATAAAAGGGGTAATGCAAAAACCTAAGGTTTTAAGGATCTCTGAAGTCATCTGCCCTTCTAAAAAGACCCACCTTCAGAGGAGATATTAGCTAGAACCTTCTCTAGAATGAGACCATAAATTATTGCCAGAAACCACCCAAAAACATAAGACATGTGAAATTAAGCTGAAGATTAAATGAATCTTGGGAGTAGACTATTAGTGTACAAATGCTCTTGATCATTATAGTACCTGGAGAACTTATAAATTCTACCTGTTCCAAATTCTGTTCTCCCTGGAAAGCTAGCTTACTGAAAAGGACTACCACAGTGGGCTTAACCTTATTCTTGTCTAACCATCCCAACATGCAGATGGAGAAGACATGACAGATATAATACATTTTGCTGGCCTGTCAGGTAAAACTGCATAAATAATAATCAAACTTCTCAAGGCTGGCCTTCCACAATATGTTGAACCCAGAAATGATTGCTTTCTATTTCTCCCTTACAAATTTAGTTCAAATGGATTCTGATTGTGCCTGATTATATTAACTTGGACTATAGATGGTGATACAATCGAAACATGACTGCGCAGAATCAGAGAGAAGACTATGAAATTGAAAACTGATACTCTAAATTATTCTGAATTAATTATTGATTGAAAATTGTATCTAATCACTGAAATCACTACTTATAAATTATTTTAAGGGATAGTTTGACTTATTAACATTATTAATCAGCCTTTTTGTTGTTGTTGTTGCTCTTTATCGTATTTTCCCTCCTGACTATGTCATGACAATCTACAACATTCATTTTTATAAGATTTTGAATTCTTTTTTATCTCTTTTCGTGCCTCTCTTCCCCTCTTCCAAAAATGGTAGGCAATTTGATGCTATATATGTACTACCATGTAAAATAAATTTCTATATTAGTCATAGCTATGAAAGAAAAAACAGATCAATAGTTAAAAAAACAAAACAAAAACAATAAATTAGTGGAAAAAAGTATGTTTCAATCTGCATTCTGAGTCCATCAGTTCTTTATCTAGATGAGGCTAACATTTTCCTTTGAAAATCTTTGGTGCTTGTCTTGGATCATATGTTTTTGAGAAGAGCTGAGGCATTCATAGTTGATTGTAACACAATGTTATTGATATTGTAGATAATGTTGTCTTGGTTCTGTTCATTTTAGTTTGCAACATTTCATACAAGCCTTTCCAGATTTTTCTAAAATTTTCTTGTTCATTATTTCTTATTACACAATAGTATTCCATTATATTCATATGTCACAGCTTGTTCAATCACTCTCCAGATGATGGACACCACTTAGTAGTTAATATTTGGCCACCACAAAAAGGGGTACTATAAATATTTTTGTACATGGAAGTCATTTGCTTTTTTCATAACTTCTTTGGACGTGCAACTAGTACTGATGGATCAAAGGATATGCACAGTTTAATTGCCCTTTGAGCAAAGTTCCAAATTGCTCTCCAATATGGTTGGATCAATTCACAACTTCAGGAAGAGTGAATTAGTGTCCCAATTTTCTCACATCCTTTGTAACATTTTTTATTTTCTTTATTTTGCTCTGATACATATGAAGTAACTGAAAACTGCCTATTCAAATACTTTAGCTATTTATCAATTGGGAAATTATAAACTTGACTCAGTTCTCTTTAAATTTAAGAAATGAGACCTTTATCAGAAACACTTGCTCTAAAGATTACTTTTAAGCTTTCTCTTTTCCTTCTAATTTTGTTTGCATTAATTTTTATGTCAAAATGCCTTTTAATTAAATGTAATCAAAAATACCTATTTTACATTTTATAATGTTGTCATTCTCTTGTTGGTTATAAATTCTTCCTCTTCCCCTAGTCCTGACATGTAGATGCTCTTCAAATTTTCTTATAATGTGACTCTTTATATCTAAATCATGTACTCATTTTGACCTTATCTTGAGATATATTGTAGGATGTAGGTCTATACCTGATTTGTGTCCTATTTTTTTTCATTTTTACTGGTGGTTTTTGTCAAATAATGACTTCTTATCCCCAAAGTTGGAGTCTTTGGGTTTATCAAACACTAGCTTAATATGGTTATTATCTACTGCTGTCATGTGTACCTAATCTAGTCCATTGATCTACAACTTTATTTCTTAGCCAGTACCAGATGGTATTGAGGATTAGTGCTTTAGTTTGAGGTATAGTATTGTAATGCTACCTTTGTATTTTTATGCTTTATTACACAATCTATTTTGTGTAGGTATCACTGACTGCTGAGAAAAAAAATCCCTTTTTATACCCATTCAGTTTTACCCAAAGGTCTCTGACATGTAATTTTTTCTAATATTCTGTGTTTACCT
The DNA here is from genome assembly GCA_023553655.1 of Myrmecobius fasciatus. Classification (NCBI taxonomy): domain Eukaryota; kingdom Metazoa; phylum Chordata; class Mammalia; order Dasyuromorphia; family Myrmecobiidae; genus Myrmecobius; species Myrmecobius fasciatus. Next base: position 25,503 of record JAJPUD010011090.1, on the reverse strand, counting down.
CTTAGGTTTTTTTTTAATTTATTTTTTGTTAGATTTATCAAGTCCTGACAGGGGACAGTTGAGATCCCTTACTATCATAGCTTTTTTTGCTTATTTCTTCCTGAACTTTATGTAATTTCTCTTCTAAGAATATGGATGCCATATTACTTGGTACGTATATGTTTAGTATTATATTGCTGCATTGTTTCCTCAATTTCATTTTATATTCGTACATTCCATAAATGTTTAATTTAAAATTTACAAAAATATAACATAACACAACATTTTAAAATTTCAATTTTAAGAATTTGATAATTAGGAAAAATGAAAATGTTTTAAGAATTTAAGAATTACATCCCATGTAGGGATGAAACACTTTGGCTCTAATGAATACCTTATGTTTTCCTTTTGCTTAATATCTATTTATGCTTCTCTTGGATCTCAATGTTGGAGGTAATTTTTGCTTTAATTTTGGTCTTCTTATGAAAGCTTGAAATCATTCTGTTTCACTGAATAACTATATTTCCCTTGATGCATTATACTTAATTTTTCAGGGGAAATAATTCTTGTTGTTGTCCTAACTCCTCTGCTCTCTGGAATATCATGTTCCATGACTTCTAATCTTTTAATATTTCAGCTACTATGCAACTACTATGACCTGTGTGACCCTGATTGTGAGTCCTCAATACTTTGATCATTTCTTTTTGTTCACTTGTAATATTTTTCTTTGATCTGCAAATTATGAAATTTGACTATAATGTCCCATAGAACTTTTGTTTCATGAGCTCATTCTTAAAGTGATCAGTGAGTTCTCTTAATGCCTATTTTGTCCTTTGCTTACAAGACATCAGGGCAGTTCTCCTTAGAAATTTTTGGAAAGATTCTGTGCAAATTCTCCTTTTGATCATGCCTTTCAGGCAATTGAATAATTCTGACATTATCTCTTCTAAATCTATCTTCCAGGTCAGTTTTTTGTTTTTGTTTTTCTTTTTTTTTTAATTAAAGCTTTTTTTATTTTTCAAAACAAGTGGATGGACAATTCTTCAAGATGAGACCTTGCAAAACCTTGTGTTCCAATTATCTTCTCCTTACCCCACACCCTCCCCTAGATGGCAAGTAGTCCAATATATATAGTAAACATGGTAGAAATACATGTTAAATCCAATATATGCATACATATTTATACAATTATCATGCCACACAAGAAAAATCAATCAGTAAAAAAATAATTTTTAAAGAGAGAAGCAAAATAAAATGGAAGCAAAAAAACAATAAAAGGGTGAAAATGTTATGTGGTAAATCACACTCAGTTCCCACAGTCTCCTCTCTGGGTGTTGATGGCTTTCTTCATCACTGAACAATTGAAACTTGTTTGAATCATCTCATTGTTCAAGTGGGCCAATTCCATCAGAACTGATCATCATAAATCTTATTGTTGCCATGTATAATGATATTCTGGTTCTGCTCATTTCACTTAACCTCAGTTTATATAAGTCTCCTCAGGCTATCTGAAATGATCCTGCTAGTCCTTTCTTACAGAACAATATTCCATAACATTCATATACCATAATTTATTCATTTAATTTCTCTCTCTCTATTTTAATCACGGAAGCATCTAGAGATATAAAATTTCCCCTTATTACTGTTTTGGCTGTATTCCACAAATGTTGGTATGTTGTCTCATTATTGTCATTTTCTTGGAAGAAATTATTAATTGTGTCCATTCATTCCTTAGGATGAGATTAGTTTCCAAATACTTTTTGGTCTTTTTTTCCTCTGGATTTTTATTGAATATAATTTTTTTGAATCATGATCTGAAAAAATGCATTTGCTGTTTTTGCCTTTCTGCATTTCATTTTGAAGTCTTTATCTCCTAATATGTGGTCAAATTTTGTATAAGTTACATGAACTGCCGCAAAGAAAGGGTACTCCTTTCTGTCTCCATTCAATTTTCTCCAAAGATCTATCACACCTAATTTTTCTAGTATTCTATTTACCTCCTTAACTTCTTTCTTTTTTTCTTTTGTGTTTCAATTTATCTAGTTCTGAAAGAGCAAGGTTGAAATCTCCCACTATTACAGTTTTGCTGTCTATTTTTCCTTGCAGCTCTCTTAACTTCTCCTTTAAGAATTTGGATGCTATAGCACTATTTTTAGTATTGATATTCCTTCATTATTTATGGTACCCTTTAGCAAGATATAATTTCTTTCCTTATCTCTTTTAATTATATCAATTTTTGCTTTTGCTTGATCTGAGATGAGGATGGCTACTCCTGCTTTTTTTTTTTTTTTACTTCATGTGAAGCACAATAGATTCTGCTCCAGCCTTTTACCTTTACTCTGTATGTATCATTGTAATTTAAATGTGTTTTTTGTAAACAACTTATTTTAGGGATCCTGGCTTTTAATCCACTCTGCTATCTGTTTATGCTTTATGGGAGAGTTCACCCCATTCACATTTATGGTCAAAAATACTAATTCTGTATTTTCTGCCATCTTACTAACGCCAAATTATAATTTTCTCTTTCCTTTTCCCCTTTCCCTCCTCTCCAATATTTTACTTAGGAGCACCACTTGTCTAAAGCAGCCCTCACCTTTTAGAGTTCCTCCACCTTTCTTATACCTTTCTACTAGTATTTCTGTTTTTCCTTCTATTAGCCTATCCCTTCCCTTTTCACCTTTCTCCTCCTACTTTTCTATAAGGCGAGAGAAGTTTCTCTGTGAAACCAAATATGTCTAATATTCTGTCTTTGAACCAAATTTCCTTTATGAGAGTAAGATTCATACGATGCTCATCACCCTCCCTTCTTTCCTTCAATTATAATAGCTTTTCTTTGCCTCTTTGTGAGATGTATTTTTCCTCATTTTTCCTACACTCTCACCTTTTTATGGCAAAATCCACCTTTCTGCCTCTAGTTTCTAGTAAAATCTAATTATATCTGCACTTTCTATGCATATCCATAACAGAGTTACAGTTCTCAAGAATACTTTTCTTTTTACATTTTTATGCTTCTTTTGAGTTCTATATTTGAAGTTCAAATTTTTGGTTCATCTCTGGTCTTTCCATTAGAAATAAATGGAAATGACTTGTTTCATTGAATGTCCATCTTCTTCCCTGAAAGAAAATGGCCAGTTTAGCAGGGTAGTTTATTCTTGGCTGCATTAAAAGTTCCTTTGACTTTCAGAATATCAGATTCCAGGACCTTTGATCCTTTAAGGTGGAAACTGCTAGGTCATTGGTAATCCTTCTTGTGGCTTTTCGGTATTTGAATTGTTTCTTTCTGGCTACTTGCAATAACTTTTCCTTGGTGTGATAATTGTGAAAATAATCCATGATATTCCTTGGAGTTTTAATTTTGGGATCTCTTTCAGGAGGTATCCTTTGTATTATTTCAATGGCTATTTAAACTTCTGAATCTTAGACATCAGTGCAGTTCTCTTTCATTATTTCCTAAAAAATAAAGTCTAGGCTCTTTTTTCATCATGGTTTTCAAGAAGCCAAACAATCCTTAAATTGTCTCTTCTAGATTTATTTTCCAGGTCAGTTGTTTTCACAAGTAAGTATTTTATATTTTCTTCTATTTTCCATTTGTTTTTTGGTTTTGCTTGACTGATTCTTGATGCCCTTTATTCATTCATTTCCATTTGTTCAGTTCGGATTTTTAGTAAATTATTTTCTTCATTTGCTTTTTTTTAGTTTTTTTTGTATTTGTCGAATTGAATTTCTAAATGAGTTGTTTTATCCTATGGATTTTTTTTCCATTTCCCAAATTCTGTTTTTAAGGAGTTTTCTTTTTCCATTTCACAAATTCTGTTTTTTGGGGAGTTGTTTTCTTTTTTTCATTTTGTCATATCTATTTTTAAAAACTTATTTCACTATTTTTAATGAATGTTCTTCAGATAATTTCTGTGGTTTCTTTTCCAAACCCTCTTGTAAAGTTTTCATTTCCTTTCCTCATTTTTCTTCCAGCTGTCTTTTAAGATCTTTTATAATTTTTTCTAGGAGAGTCTTGTGTAGGCACCAATTTATATCACTCTTTGGGGTTTCATCTGGAGATGATCTGCTTTTAGTCTCCTCAGGGTTTGAAATCTGTTCTTCTTTTTCACCATAAAAAGTCTAACTCTCTATGGTCAGGGTTCTTTTTGCTTTTTTACTCATTTTTTTTAAAGTTGAGATCTGCTTTTAGGACAAGGGGGATTGACCAAGCTTCTTCTACAACAGCAGTGGCTGGGCTGGTTCAGTGACTTCTGGTGCTGGGTGGGCATAGCCAGGTCCCATGAAATTCTGGTATTTCAGGGTTCACTATTTACCTTTTGTGCTTGTGTTGGATATTTGAAACCTCTCTGCTGATCTACTGGCTTGCATCCAGGGCAGAGTAGCCAAAACTGTTGTAGATTCTTCCCCATAGATTCTCTGGCCCGTGGAGTTCCGATCACCTGGGGTCTGCCCTGCCTGCACTGGCACTGGTGCTCAGTCTCCTTATGCTTGCCCCACCTCCCTCCATGCCAGATTGAAAGAGAACTTTTCTGGCAATCTTTGAAATTATCTTCTGCTGGTAATTTGTTATACTTCCAATATTTGTGGGTTCTGCCTGTCCAGAACTATTTCAGAGGCTGGATTTGGTAATTAGTTTGAGGAGAAGAGTCAGAAGGAATGATGTGTCATCTCTGCCATCTTGGCTCTGCCCCTCCCCTTTTTTTCTTTTTCTATTAATTATTTTAATTTTTTGCCTTTTCCATTCTTTTGAATTGGTTTGACTGGTTCTTGATTTCCCATAGAGTCCTTAGTGTCTACTTGTTTAATTCTAACTTTCAAGAATTCATGTTTCCTTAATTTTTGCACTTTATTTTCCATTTGAAAAACTATTTTATAGAGCTGTTTGCTTCAGTGAACCTTTGTATATCTTTTTCAATTTTGTTAATTCAAATTTTAAATAGTTGTTTCCTTTTTTCCCTAAGCCAATGACTCTTTTCCTCCCCATAATTTTTTGTATTATCCATTTTTTTTCTTAGGTAGAAGAAAATGTATACGATTTATATCTTATAAGATTTTTTAACTTCTTTTTGAGCTCTTCCATGCATAGCCGCTTCCTTTTTCCTTTGGGATTTTGTGAATTTTGTCTTGCTCTTTCCTGTCACAATACCTAACTTTTTATGGTCAGATTCTTTTTTTGGTCGTCCTTTTTGGTCTTTTTCTTTTTTAAAATTTTGAGCTCTGCTGCTGGGATACAAGGGGCCCTTTCTCAGGATCCTTGGGCCTGCAGATGCTACACCTGAGGCACAGGGGGAATCCTCATGTTTGCTGCTGTGTTGAGGAGGGAGTTGAAATGGGGGGTGGCCTGTGGTACTGAAGGCTGACGATTTCTGCAGTTTTTCTGGTCTTGAGTTGGGATCCTAGTGGTGGTGTCTGGGGCTAGGCTACTGGGGGGGGGTCTTCATTTCCCTGGTACCACATTGAGGCTGAGGCACTTGTGGTGGTTTGCTACTGGGAGCTGCCCAGGGCTAAGCTGAAGCATAGGGCTGCTGGAAGTTGTCCCTTTTCCTGGGGCTATGCTGAAGTACAGGGTGGTTCTCAGAACTGGCGTCTGCCCATGCCCCTAACTGTGGTGAGGGTGGTCTTGGGGAAGGAAAGTGTTTTTATGTTGGAATTTTTCTGCTCTACCTAACTGGACTCCAGCGTCTACCACTTGTTTTATGAGGTCGTATTGGCTGCTGGCCTGCTGGGAGGCTTCTTCCCATTTTACCCAAGTGCAACAGAACTTCCTTACTGTTCTTCCAAGTTTCTTAGACTAAAAGATTTCTGCACCCTGTGCTACCAACATTTGGTTGGGAGCACAATTTTATGGTAGTTTGGAAGTGAATATGGGAGAATCATGGCCATTTATTACTTTTTGCCACTATCTTGGCTTCCAAATAAATATTTGACTTCTTAATAAAAGTGTGATTTCCTATTTTTTGTGAGGGGGATGCAGCTTTAACTCTTGCTCCAGATGGCAGGAAAAGGATGAAGGATCCTTGGAGTCATAAGGTGTTTTGCCTGGTTCATTCATGTCATATGTTCTTTAACACTTTAACTTGTTTGCTTTCCAGATAATATTGATTAACTCTGTTATTAGGAGTCTCAGAAATCTCCAAGAAATAAAATTAAATGACATCCCCCCAATTCTACATGTTTACCAACTTTTTTTTTCATGTTTACCAACTTTATAAAAAACTACTCTATCTGGTCTAGTATATCTCTTATCACTGAGGGGCCACTGACCTCTATTTTTGACAACTTATATGTTTGCCAATACATAGATTATGTTTTGGAAGAGTTTCTCTTCACAGCAGATTTTCATCATGATATGTAAAATGAGCTATATAAGTGAATGACAAATCACTCAAGTATCTTTGCCAAGAAATCCCCAAATGAAGTCATGAGTTATACATGCCTGAAAAAACTAAACAAAAACAGTGCCCTATAATGACTGAGGAAGCTTCCTTATCAAAAGCTCCCTATTCAGTTTATTATTCATAAAAATGGTGACCATTAATGGGAACAAATTTGGCAAATGGTTTTAATTTCTGTTTTACTGTAGAAAAAGAAAAAAAGTTCTATAGTAACTAAATTCTATTTTGGATTACAAAAATAAATGCAAGTAGAATTAAGTCTATATTCGAAATGAACAAAGTATTAAGAACTTGTTATGGTGTTCTGGAAAGTTGAACAACAAGAACAAAAGATCCTGTGGTTCCCATATTCTTCTTAACTGCCTCTCTCCTCATTAGTATATATAATTGACCATGTAATTTCATATACTATATATAATGTGTGTGTGTGTGTGTACACATATGCATGTATATGAATAGCAATGCATTTACAAATAAGCCCTTTGTACTATGAAACCTTGTATTGGAAATATTTTAATTATGTCAAAATATAGTAGAATAAAATATAATCTAAAATATTTTGCTGCTGTTAAAATACAAGTTCAGTTCTATTTAAATGAATCTCATTCTACATTATATTTGTGTTGTTATGTCTGACTTTTCATGAACCCATTTGGAGTTTTATTGGCAAAGATAATTGGAGTGCTTTGCATTTTCTTCTCCAGCTTTTTACAGATGAAAATTTGAGGCAAACAGGGTTAAATGACTTGTTCAGGGTCACATAGCTACTAAGTGTCTGAGGCTAGATTTGAACTCATGAAAATGAGTTTTTTGACCTTAAAACCCATACTTTATCCACTATGTCACCTAGTAGCCCTCACATTCTATAAACCCTTTAAATTATACATTATTGCCTTACAGTAGCAAAGGCAAATGGTATACAGTTCTTGACATTTTTTTATCAAGAAAAAACAAATCGTACACAGTTCTTGATGTTTTTTTTTTTTTTCCACAAGAAGACAAATTATTACAGGTTCCATCAACCTGAAAATATTTTCAATGTAAGTCTTGAATATGAATTTTTTGCATTTTTAAAAAAATCAAAACATATGCATAGATAATTTTTCAACAGTAACCCTTCCAAAGCCTTGTGTTCCAATTTTCTCTTCCCTTCCCCTATGCCCTCCACTAGATGGCAATTAATCCAATATATGTTAAATAATATAATAGAAATATATCATATCCAATATATGAATTAATATTTCTACAATTATCTTGCTGCACACATACAAAATAATATCAAACAGAAAAAAAATGAGAGAGAAAATAAAATGGAAGCAAACAACAAGATATTGAAAATGCTATGTTATTATCTACCCTCAATTCCTAAAGGTCTCTCTTTGGGTGCAGATGGCTCTCTTCATCACAAGATCATTGGAACTGGTCTGAATCATTTTATTGTTGAAGAGAAACAAATCCACGAGAATTGATCATCATATAATCTTGTTGCTACACATCTATAATGATTTCCTGGTTCTGCTCATTTCTCTCAGCATCAGTTCATGTAAGTCTCTCCAGGCCTCTCTGAAATCATCCTGCTGGTTGTTTCTTACACAACAATAATATTCCATGACATTCATATACCATAATTTGTTCAACCATTCTCCAATAGATGAGCATCCATTCAGTTTCTAGCCACTACAAAAAGGGCTGCCACAAACATTCTTGCACATGTGGGTCCCTTTCCTTCCTTTAAGGTCTCTTTGGGATATAGGCCCTATAGAAACACTGCTGGGTCAAAGGGTATGCAAAATTTGATAACTTTTTGAGCATAGTTCCAAAGTGCTCTCCAGAATGGTTGGATCCATTCACAGTTGCACCAACAACGTATCAGTGTTCCATTTTTCCCACATCTCCTCCAACATTCATCATAATCTTTTTTTCCTGTCATCTCAGCCAATCTGACAGGTGTGTAGTAGTACCTCAGAGTTGTCTCAATTTGCATTTCTCTGATCAATAGTGATTTAAAGAACCTTTTTTTTGTCTGTTATGTTACATTTTTATTTATTTTGTTAAAGTATCCCAATTACTTTTTTTATTTATTTTTATTTTTTTTATTTGCATAACATATGTGTGGGTAATTCTTCAACAATAACCCTTCCATAGCTTTCTGTTACAAATTTTTCCCCCCAACTCCCCACCCCTCCCCTAGATGGCAGGATATCCACTACATGTTAATTATGTTAAAATATTGGCAAATCGAATATATGTATACATATTTCCAAACTTATCATTGTTGTGCAAGAAAAATCTTATCTACACAAAAGATATACCAGATAAAGTAAACACAATGTAAGCAAACATCAATCAAGGAGTATGAGAATGTTATGTTGTGGTCCACATTTCACATCCCTCTCTCTGGGTGTATATGGCTTTCTTCAGTGAACAATTGGAGGTGGTTTGAAACATTTCATTGTTGAAGAGAGCCATGTCCATCAGAATTGATCATCATGTAATACTGTTGTTGCCGTGTATAATGATCTCCTGGTTCTGCTCATTTCACTCAGCATCAGTTCATGTAAGTCTCTCCAAGCCTCTCTGAAATTGTCCTGCTGGTCATTTCTTACAGAAAAATAATATTCCATAATATTCATATACCATAATTTATTCAGCCATTCTCCAATTGAAGGGCATCTATTCAATTTCCAGTTTCTAGCCACTACAAAAAGGGCTGCCACAAACATTCTTGCACATGTGGGGCCCTTAAAGAACCTTTTCATATGAATAGAAATGTTTTTAATTTCTTCATCTAAAAATTGTCATTTCATATCCTTTGACCATCTATCAACTGGAGAATGGCTTGAATTCTTATAAATGTGAGTTAATTCTCTATATATTTTAGAAATGAAGCCTTTATCAGAACCCTTAAATGTAAAAATGATTTCCCAATTTATTGCTTCCCTTCTGATCTTGTCTGCATCCTTTTTGTTTGTACAAATATCTTTTTAACTTAATATAATCAAAATGATCTATTTTGCGATCAATAATGATCTCTAGTTTTTCTTTGGTCCCAAATTCTTTCCTTCTCCACAGAACTGAGAGATAAATTATGCTTTCTTCTTTTAATTTGCTTATAATATCATTCTTTATGTCTAGAACATCAACCCATTTCGACTTTCTCTTGGCATACCATGTTAGATGTGGGTCAATGCCTAGTTTCTGCCATACTAATTTCTAATTTTCCCAGCAGTTTTTGTCAAATAGTGAGTTTTTATTCCAGTGGCTAGGGTCTTTTTAAGTAATGGTGAAAATATGAGATATCCAGGGGTAAATTTCTTCAGGTTGGGATCTGCCTCAGCTATGGTGCAGGAAGTAAAAAAGATGCATGATTAGGAAATTTCAGATGTTTAAAGTATGAAATAATCAAGAATACTATGCCAACAGGTACCATCATAAAAGAAATAAGTTTTTCCTTTTCAAACTGACAATTTTCTGGGATATTTGAACATGGAAAGAAAAGTAAAGTGATATATTGAAGCAAGCATGTAGTTGTATACTCAAATCAAGAAACAACTTTGTCTCAGTTATCTATATAGATAAGGCATAAATATGTGCTTACTTTAAAATCTGAATTATCTGGAAATATGCCTTAACTTTACTCTTTAATTTCTGCATCTAGACATAGTTCTAATCTTATCCACTTTCAAAATAAAGCAAATTAAAGCATATTAATCCTGAACCTTCTGCTTTTCCTCAAACTATTTCTTGTGCTCCCTATTATTGCTCATTTGAACCCATCCCTTCCCCAGAAGAAACAGTTCAAGAACAACTTCAGTCATGACAACTTCCCCAATTAATTTGAACCATTATCTGAATTCATATCTTATTGACCTACTGTAACATTTCACTTTATTATTTACTTTTTCCCATATTTTTCTCTACTTTTCTGTGTTTCAACTTTGTCTTTCTAAGCATATATATATATATATATATATATGTATATATATATATACTAAACATATAGTATTCTTTTGTTAGGAAATTTGATTTATGTAGAGTATTATCTACAGTATGTTAGCAGAAGCTGGAAAATGAAGCTCCTTCCAAAGTTGACTTTATTGAAAGTTAGGCTTTGGGCTTTATGTGTATAACTCTCCCCTTTCATCTGCTGCTCTCTGAAGACCATGGTACATAGAACCAAGGACCCTAGCCTGCTTCTCCCCCTCTTATTGGCTCCTCCCTCTTTTCAAGTTTCTTTCTGGGTATTGTTTTCCCATATTTGATCATGATGTTCTTAAGGGCAGGAATTCTCTCTTACTTTTTTGTATCTCCTGGAAAATTATTGTTTACTAAATAAAATGAAATATATGAAAAGAAAAGGAAAGGTACAAATGAATTGCATTTTTTTATTTTAAGGAATTACATTTCATTTCAAAAAATGATTTTCATATTTCCATATATTACCTAATTTATTTTTATGTGCTTTTTGTTTAAGCTTCTGAGTTCCAGATTCTCTTCCTTATCCTCACCCCACCCCAATTAAGAAACTACATGTGTAGTTATGCAAAAACATTGCCATATAAATGATTTTGTGAAAGAAAACCTAGATCTTGCACCCCAATAACAAAAATCCTCAAGAAAAATAAAATTTAAAAAATCAATGAGAATAATTCAATCTGTATTCAGACACAATCAGTTTCTTCTCTGGAAATGGATAGATTTTTCCTGCAAAGTCATTTTTAAATAGCTATTACAGAGCATTACTATTACTTTGTATAGAGTACATTTTACTTTGCTTGAGTTTATGGAGGACTTTCTAGGTTTGTTTATTTGTTTGTTTGTTTGTTTTTTTCCAAGAGCTCATCACTTTCCACTGAACAAAATATTCCATGACAGTCTCGCACCACAATTTATTCAGCCATTCCCCAATTGATGGGAATCTCCTCAATTTCTAATCTTTTGCCCTGAGAAGAGAGCTATTATAAACATTTTAAACCTATAAGTTGTTCTCCTTCTCCCAGTCCTTTTAAAAATCTCTTTTGGCATTTATGCCTAATGTTGATATTGTTAGGTAAAAGGATATGCATGAATTTATAGCCCTTTGGACATGCATCATATCTTATAATCATTTAGCAATTTAGCATTGGTCTTATTTTATAAATTTGACTTTTTTTTTTTTACAAATTTGAGAAATAAGACATTATCAGAGAAACTTGCTTCAAAAAGATTTTTAAGATTACTATTGTGAACTGCATCCCTTCCCCATTTATTCTATTCTTTCTGTCCTGTCACTCTGCCCCTCTTCAAAAGTGTTTTGCTTTGACCACTCCCTCCCCCAATTTGCTCTCTTTTATCACCCTGCCCCCTTTCAGTTATCCAATTCCTCTACTGTTATGCTACAGGGTAAGATAAGAGTTGTATACACAAATTAAGTGTGTAAGTTATTTCCTCTTTGAGCTAATTCTGATAAGTGTAAGGTTCACTAATACACCCTGTCCTATCTCTCTTTCCCTCCACTACAAAAGCTTTTCCCCACCTCTTTTTTATGGTTGATAATTAAAACCATTCCACTTCTCCCTTCCCCTTTTTCCCAGTACATTCCTCTCTTACTCCTTAATTCCATCTTTTTTTTTAAGATATTAACCTTCATATTCAACTCATACTTGTACTGTATACATATATATATATATATACATACATACACACATATATATATATATATATTCCATCAAACTGTCATGAGAAATTTCTAGTAAATTACTTTTTTCATCCTCCCATGTAGAAATGTAAACAAATAAAACTATGTAAATCCCTCATATCACTTTCCTGATTATCTCCTTACACTTCTTTTGCCCTATATTTGAAAATCAAATTTTCCATTCAACTCTGGTCTTTTCAACATGAATGTTTGAAAATCTTCATTTCACTGAATGCTCATCTTTTACTCTGAAGGAATATACTGCTTTGCTAGGTAAGTGATTCTTGGTTGTAATCCTAGCTCCATTGCTTTTCAAAATATATTCCAAGCCCTCCAGTACTTTAATATGGAAGTTGCTAAATTTTGTGTGATCCTGATTGTAGCCCCATTATATTTGAATTGTTGCTTTCTTGTTTGCAATATTTGCTCCTTAAGCAGGGAGTTCTAGAATTTGGCTATACTATAATATTTTGAAGATAATATTTCTGGCAGTTTTCATTTTTGGGATCTCTTCCAAAAGGCGATCCTTCAATTTCTATTTTACCATCTGATCCTAGAATATCAGAATAGTTTCCACTGATAATGTCTTGAAAAATGATGTTCAGGCTCTCTTTTGATCATGACTTTCAGGTAGACCAATACTTTTTAAATTCTCTCTCCTGGATTTAATTTCCAGGTCAGTTATTTTTCCAATGAGATATTTCATGGTTCCTCCCCCCCCCCTTCGTTTTTTTTTTTGTTTTGTTGGTTTTTTGTTTTTTTTTTGGTAAATTAATTACCTTTCTTTTATTAATTTTTTTTTTTTTTTTTTTAAGGAATTATTTTCCTCAGTGAGGTTTTGTGCCTCCTTTCCCAATTGCCCAATTTTACTTTTTAAGGCATTTTTTTCCTCATTAGTTTTTTTGTATTTCTTTTTGCACCATTCTCAGTTGTTTTCCTAATTTTTCCACTCTCTCTCTTACTTGATTTTCAAATCCCTCTTGAGTTCTTTCATGGCCTAAATCCAAACCTTATTTTTCTTGGAGGCTTCAGGTGTAGGAGCTTTGAATTTATCATCTTTTGAGTGTGTATTTTGATTTTCCTTGTCACCATAACTTTCAATGGTCAGAAACTTTTTGCTGTTGTTGTCTGCTCATTTTCCTAGCCTATTACTCTGCTTTTAACTTTTTGTTAAAGTAGGGTTCTGTTTACAGGTGGAGGAACACTGTCCCAAGTTATAGGGGTTTTGTGCAGCTGTTTGCAGAGATCCTCCTAGGGATTTGACCACAAGCACTCTTTTCTCCCAGAGCTATCAGGTGTGCCCCTGTTCCACAGTAGCTGTGAGATCTAGTATGCAAAAGCAACAGAGTCCTCCTGCTTAGCTGGCTCTGAGGCCAGGCCTAGGGCCAGGGCTGTGCTAGTGCAGCCTGTGCTAGAAATGCATATCCCACTCCCACCCTTTTGCCACAGACCCTCTCCACTGACTTAACAAGTCTTCCCTCTTATACCAAGGCCAAGAGGCCCAGAAGCCATGAGCACAGCAGCTGATTCAGAGTCCCTCCTTGCTGGACCAGGGCCTGGCCTGTGCTTGGATTGCATGCTGGGCTCCCACCCTGGTTCCATAGATCTTTTCTGCGGACCTCCCAAGTCCTCTCTGGTGTCTCTGGCCTGACAAGTCTGGAAGCCACCAGCACTGCTGCTGATTCAGAGGTCCTGCCTAGCTGACACCAGGGCCTGCACCAGGACTGCTGGCTGGACTCCCACCCTGGTCTCAGACCTCTTCTGCTGAACTTCTAAGTTGCCTTTGGCTGGAAAATGTTCTACTCCTTCTCTTTGGGTGTTCCAATATCCTAAAATTTCTTTAAACTTATTATATGAAGGAATTTGGAGCAGCATGGGGGAGAGGTTTATCCTGCCATCTTGGCTCAGCCTCTAATTTACCTAATTTATAAATAATTTATAAATTTCTTTTAATATATAACAATTGAATTTTTCAGCATGTGATTGAAATAGGCACAAGAGATAATATTGTTTACATGTTTTAGGTAGGGAAACAGTGGCCCGGTGGAATGAAATAATTTGCCTAAAATCAAAAGTTCATAAAGCTGGCCTTTTAAACTACAGTTTATGAGCTCTTTTTATTACTTTATAAAAGCAAATATATCTTTATATCAAAAGTACAGAAAACACATTTAATGCTATCAGTTTCAATATCTATTACTGTGAAAATTGTCTCTGAAAATGTTTACCTCAGGTATGATTTATTTTATCCTCAGTTTTTTTAAGTCTTTTACCAGCTATACCATTCTTTCTGATTTTAGTTAAAACATAAAATCAAATCAACAAATATTTCTTGAAAACCTACTATGAGTAAGATATTTTAACGTAAGTTTATTGGTATTAATAATACTAAATAAATAATAAAATAAATATTTATATGTATATGTATAAATAAAATGGAATAATAAACACAAAAATATTATTAATAAAATTTATTAAAGCACACTATAATAAAAGACTTAACTGAGTCTTTCTGAACTGTACTTTTGAAAACAATGTTACTTATCCACTTTTCAATCTCTCTTCTTGAACTTTAATTTTCTTACTATATATTTTTAAATTGATGTACTTTTTTCTAGTACTATATAGTATAAATATATTTCAGATGTGATAAGTTCATAGGTGTTTGATAGTGTCTGCATTTTTTTGTTGGTAATGGTCACGCTTAAAAGGCTCTCTCCACTGTGGTTTTTTACGTAGTCTTGGCAGAAGCCTACAAAGTCATTTCTTCAAATGTGTGGGAAAAGATAAATAAAGTAATATCTCTAAATTTAAGTGAAAATCTGTAGCCAATTTTAATTGCAGGCTCTAGTAAAGTTTTACTCTAATGCCTTATTTTGGTATGGAAATGATTCTTGATTGTCAAAGGCAATTAAATTCAAAATGATTCAGTTGAGTTCAGGAAAGCATTTACTTTTTTTAAGAGGTGACTGGATTCAAAAGAAAGTATAAGAAAGTGACCTCAAGGAGTCTAAATAGCATTTGAAAGAAGTATGAAAGTAGATCAACAAGTATAAAATATATAAATTCTTATTAGACAGATATTAATTTACTAAATAAATAAATAATAGTTTCAGGAAACGCTGATAATTAAAAGCATTAAGAAAGCTTCCTGTAAAAGGTATTACCCTAGCAAAGTCTTGAATGGAGCATGAGATATTTATGTAGCTGTCCAGTTATCACCATTAGGATGTATGTGCCTGTACAAAAGTGAAGAGGTTCTGTCAATCTAAAAAGAAATCAAATGTTCTTCTCAAATATTCACTATCACATTAGATTAAGAGTATAGAAGTCATTTAGACCAATCCTTTTATGGTACAGGTGAGGAAAATGATGTCCAAAATCATGAGTGTAATTAATGAGTAGTAATAGAGTCAGGATTGAGCTCAAATCTCAGGATAAATCCAGGTCCCTTGCTTCTTCCCTCTTAACCTATTCTGTTTCTACTTTACAATGCTATAAATTAGAAAGGTAGCTCCTTCAGAGTATCTATCTAGTTTTTGGCTTTCTTTGGAAGCCCAGCCTAAGTACCTAACCCATAGTTAAGTGCTTAAAGTTAAAGGCTTTTGATTGCTGTCAGAGATTAGAAATTACATTTTATAATTTTAATACACACTTTAATGTTTCTTCCTTGGGAAGAATTAAAACCAAATATATGCCTTGACTTGCTTGCTACCTAAAAAAACAATAAGGAATTTTGGAGAAGAAATAAAAACAAAAATTGGAAATGATTTTTAAGTTATCAATTTTGATGTTTTGAATATTTATATCAAAAACTGTTCTACCATGTTAACTGACTATAATTCAGATTTCTAGCATGCAAAATTTTAAACTGTTTCCATCCAGTTTTCATACTAGTATGAATAGCATATGGGTAGCAATCAAATAAGTCAGCCAGTAATCAAAATAATCGCTCTTATGATATATCACTAAAAAGGGTCATGAAACAGGGAACACTTAGAAGAAAAGTAGGAACATTCAATAGCAATTTTGATGGCAGATCTGTTTACATCAGGAAAAGTCAAGCCTTGAATTACCCAAAAGAGTGTGCTGGCATGGGACAGGTCAAACATGACATGAAAGTTTTATTCAAACCCACAAACACACAACACAAAAAACACAGAGAGATACAAACCAAAAAAAAAAAAAAAAACATTTCTTGGCAGTGTTAATTTTTTACATTTTCCTACAATCCATTTTTTAAAGCTTTGGAGTAATGATCACCATTAACATTTCCTATGTATAATACAATGACTTGGAAAACCATGGCAAATTATTAAAATCCCTAGTGAAATTGGTTAGGGATTTACACAGGTAAATTTCCAGGTGCATTAGTGTTGGCCTTTGATTTTTTACACTTTCATGAATGCAAAAATTTAAGCATTACTAAGAAGCTCTCCTATTTCAAAGGATACTGTTAATTCTTATAACTCCCTCTTCACTCTTTTCCTTCTGTCTCCCTGCTCCAGATTCAAGGTTTATGATTTTATTGGTGTGAGGAGGACTAGTGTGAAAAACTCTCTGTTCCCATGCAGATTGGCAACTCTTCAGTAATTGAGAGAGTTAATTGCCTTAGGCACTGAAAAAGCTATTGGAAAACATGGATGCTGAAAAGTTGCCTGTGGTCATACAGGTAGTACTTGACAGTGGGAGGATTCAAAGCCAGTCTTCCTTCTTCCAAAACTAACCTTTCCTTCCACTATATCATACTGATATTCATATATACAAACCTTAAATATCTACAGGGTTTTAAAAATTTTTCCAAAATGTTTTGACATTTATATTTCTGACTTCTGCTTCCTCCCATCTCTCCAAATGTAGCTGATGCTCAAAGCTTAGCATTCAATATTCTCATTTTATTTCTCTACAGTGTCTCCTTAAGAAAGTTTATCTGTCTCCTGACTTCAATTACCTTGATAGGGATAACTCCCAAATTTGAATTTCTTGTTCTGACTCATCTCCTGAGGTCCATTTGCCTCCTGAGACATTTCCCCATGAAGGGTATCATAATTTGAAGTTTCTAATCCTTAACTTGTTCTATTTTTTTCTCAAATTAGAGTCTCATTTATTTCATTATTATTTTCTCAATCAATTACATTTGGTATGTCAGAGTAAACAGTGAAACTTTCCTCACAGTAGTGAATCAGTCACTAAGTTCCAAATTTCTTCTTTCATAATCCATATGACAAATAAATCTTTCTTTTTGATTTTACTCTTACTCCTCAAATTTTGAACTTTTATCACATCATGCCTAGACTCTTGTGATAACCTTATAGCACTAAGGGATTTCACTGTCTAAAGTCTTTTATCTCATTTTTAAATCAGCAAAAATCTACCTTCTCAGTCTTCTATCATAACTCTCCTCTCCCAATTGAGAAATAAAGAAAAATAAAGCCTACTACAAGCATGTATAGACAATCAAAACAAATTTTAACATTGGCCAAAGTCAGAAAAAATTTATTTTACTGTGTACTCTTTTTCACTTCTCTATCAGGAGGAGGATAGTATGTTTCATCATTAGTCCTATAGAATCATAGTAGATCATTATGCTGATAAGAGTTTCTTATTCTTTCAAACTTTCTTGCCTTGAAAATATTATTGTCATTATATAAATGTTTTTCTCTTGGCCCTGTTCACTTATTCCCAGGTTTCTCTGAAACTGTTTCCTTTATCATTTTTATTATTTCAGCATATAGTATTCCATCAGATCCAGATGACATAACTTGTTCAGTCATTCTCCAATTGATGTGAATACTTTCATTTTACAGATGGGGAGTTAAGATTTTAAAGATGAAAATTGTTTAAATTTATTTTGCATTGTCCTGAAAGTTAGAACTTAGGACCAATTGTTGGAAGTTATAGATAAGGAGACTTTTACTTCAGGGCAAGGAACAAATTACTAAGAGCAATAACAATTCATATGTGGAATAACAGTCAATTAATGCTTATTTTCTTATCCATCTATCTACTGAAAGGAGGGTCTACTTGTTTATCCTTAATTAAAATGAGAAGGAAATGTGCAATCTTCTACAAATAATTCCTGAAAAGATACTAGATCTTTACAGGCACATAATTGATTGAAAGTTTCAAAGAATAAAATATTCTATTTTGTTTATTGTTTGCAGATCAGAAAAGAAATCACTAGGTAAAATAAAACAGAGCTCTTTTCCAACAAAGAGGAGAGCCCTATCTTATATTAAAATCATTCAATATCCTTCTATAAATACAACCATAGAGATAACTCTGTTCACTGACCTTATGATTATTAATGTCAATTGCAACAGGAAATGGGGAGATGTATGCTTAACAAAAATGCTTTTCATTGTCAGAGAGGATGCCCTACAAATGTCAAATCAAGAAGGATTTATTAAGTAGCTTCTTCTTGAAAGTCACATGGAAAAAGTAAGTCTTATAATAGAGTGCAGGGCCTGGAGTCAGGACTGATCTTGAGTTCAAATGCAGCTCACACTTACTATGTGACTTTGAGCAGGTTACTTAAACTGTTTGCCTTAGTTTTTTCATTTGTAAAGTAAGGTGGAAAAGGAAATGTCAAATCATTCCAGTATCGTTACCAAGAAAAACTTAAGTGGTTTCACAGAGAGCCAGAAATGACTGAAAAATAAAACAATAACAATAAAATAAATAAACATCAACAACCATGAAAAGTACTGTTTAGCTTTGGCAATTCAAAAAAAAAAAATGCAGAGTACACCCTGCTCTCAAAGAGCTCACAGTTTAATGAGGTAAGCCTACATTTTTTCAACTCTTTATGATTAAGATAAATACAGGAACAATGGGAGAAAATGTTAAAAGGAAATCACAAATATTAAGGGGGATAAGGAAAGAAATGTTTCCTTTGAATATGGAAGATTTCCTATATATGCTGAATGAGGATCTCAA
Source organism: Myrmecobius fasciatus (assembly GCA_023553655.1). Lineage (NCBI taxonomy): Eukaryota > Metazoa > Chordata > Mammalia > Dasyuromorphia > Myrmecobiidae > Myrmecobius > Myrmecobius fasciatus. The sequence goes on along the minus strand of JAJPUD010011090.1, from coordinate 6,516 downwards.
GATGTCTCTATCTGATTATAATACCCTTTTAATTGATTCAATTGCTAGAATAAGACATTTCATGAGATCCTGTCCATTGGGTTGGCATATAATACATATGTCTAGGACAGGAATTACTAGTTGCAGATATGTAAGGATTTAGTCTTGAATCTGGAGGGAGGAAGAGAATAGGCTGGAATCCATTTTGGAAATTATTCAGTGAATAACTTTAATTCTTTCCCCCTAACACACATACCATTTCTTGGTACAAAACAACAACTATCTTTTAAACAAAATGTTCTCATGAAAATATTATATGTATACACGTTTTATAATAAACACCAAGGTCTGAAGAAAGGGTAATGCCTTAAGATTAAGAAGGGAAAACTGAAATCGAAAGAAAAATCCACCAAACACCAAACAAAACAACCTTAAAGAGAGCCTATAATGAAAAGGCATAGAAAAATTATTTCTAAATTTTGAACATTTCAGATCAAGCAGGATGATTTCAGAAAAGCCTGGAGAGACTTACAGGAACTGATGATAAGTGAAATGAGGAGGACCAGGAGATCATTGTACATAGCAACAACAAGATTATACAATGATCATTTCTGATGGACATTATTCTTTTCATCAGCGAAATGATCTTGTGATGAGAAGAGCCATCTGCACTCAGAAAAAGGACTGTGGGAATTGAGTATAGATCATAACATAATATTCTCACTCCTTTGTTTTTTCTTTGCATTTTATTTTCTTTCTCTTTTTTTGGTCAAATTTTTCTTGGGCAGCATATTTGTGGAAATATGTATAGAATAACTGCACATGTTTAAGGCACATTGGATTACTTGCTATCTAGGGGAGGCGATGAGGGGAAAGAAGGAAGGGAAAATTAGAACACACGATTTTGTAAGTGTGAATGTTGAAAGTTATCCATGTATATATTTTGAAAATAAAAAGCTTTAATTAAAAATAAAAAAGAAAATGCCAGATCAAAGAGAAAATTGTACAAGAAACAAAAACAATTCAAATATTCTGGAGCTACAATTAAAATTGTAAAGGATGTATCAGCAACTCCTATAAAAGATCACAGGTCCTGGGATATTATATATCAACAACCAAAATTAGGCCTGTGGCCAAAAATCTCATATTCAGAAGAATTAAATAAAACATGGAATGAAAAAAAGAACATTAGGCCATTCAATGAAACTCTCAGATTTTCATGTTGTGTCCAAAATAAACCTGGACTCAAAAGAAAATTTAACACATCAAAGCTAACTCAAAGATTAATTTCAGGGGACTTAATAATGACAAGCTGTTTGTTTTATATGTAGAAATGTTAATCCATATGTCTGAGATTAGCATTAGTAATTGGGAAGTCCAAAAGAAAGTCTGGGGCAGAGTTGAATAGAATCTGACTTTAAAAATCAAAATCATGTAGGAAAATATAAAAATAATAATTATGCTTTATGAATGAGGTTAAGATAAAGAAATGACAATAGGCATTAGATGGAGAAGGAAGACTGGTAGTTCTGAAATTTACTCCTATTGGAATAGGCTAATTATGAATATCTATCTAACTATACCATAAAGAAAATAGCATCCTTCAAAATTTATAAAGAAATAAGGGGGGAGGGAATAGTATAAGGTGAGATACAAAAGGTGCCTATATTAATGAGATAAGATATATATATATATATATACATGTATATATATATATATAATTAATGGCAATGCAATAAAAAAGGAAGAAAAAGGTGGGAGGAGAAGATAATGGAGAGATTCTTCATGGGGAGGGGAAGGTTAAGTAATAACAAAGCAAACTAAGGAGAAGAAATTAGAAAAAATACAGAGTAAAGTTAGCAAGCATAAGAAATAAGAGATATACCACAAACGTAACAACAATGTTCAAGGACAGAATTTCTTAGGGATAAAAAAGGTAGTAATCATTGATCTCAGAGCAAGTCAATCTTAAAGATTCAATCAAAAGAGAAATATACATTATATGAAAGACATACTATTATTGTTTTAGATGCATATCTATGTATATGTGTATGTTTCTGTGTATATATATATATATATATATATATGAACATATATACATATATAAAGTTTGTGTTTATGATGTACTAAGGTAAGTGTATGGAAGTATGTATAAAGATATGTATATATGTGTGTCAGTGTCTCTGTGTGTATGTATATACATGAATATATCTGTACTTAACAGTAACCTGCTTGGGGAAGGTAGAGGAAAAGAAAGGGAGAAAAAAGAATAAAATAAAAAGTATGCTGCAGAGAAAAAAAATAATAACCTACAAGGAAGCAAAGGAAAGATGGATAGCTGTGAATATAGTATCTTCTAATATACATATTTTTAATCTTCCCTAACCTGGGCACATAACCTTCCTTTTTATTTTTTTTTTCTATTTTTTTTTAATTTTGTATTTAAGTTTTAAATAAGTAACTAAAAAAAGAAAAAAAAAATATGTGTGCTGACAAACACGTTTCCAAAAATGGTATAATGACAGAAAGTGAAAAAAAGCAAAGTTGGGCCTACCATGTGTTGAGAACTGAAGTAGAATATCTTTCAAAAGCATGACAATAATAGCCAAAAAGCTAAAGGAATCTTAGACTTCATTGATAATCAATTGATAATCTCCAGGATGTGAACAGTATTAGTCCTGTTCTTTCCTGGGTGATTAATATTAAGTTCAGTTTTTTTTTCTACATTTTAGGAAAAAACTTTGGGGAACTTGGAGAACACCTGGAAACGAACAACCAGAATGATGAGGGCCTTTGAGTTCATGCTACATGAGGACTGAAGGTGGGTGTTTAGCCACGATAGATTTCTTCAAGAATGTGAGATGCTGCTATATAAAGGAGAGATTAGAATTTTTTTTTCTTGTTCTGAATGGACAGAATTAATAGCAATGAATGGAAGGGGCAGATGCTTGTTTAGTTTTCAGGTATGCAACAAAACAAAATAATTTTTTTTTTGGAACAATTAGCATTATCTGCAAATACACCAGACTGCTTTGAGAAGAAATGTTCTACCATCTTCAGTCAAAGACTTACTACTTGTCAGGCGTGACATGGGAGTGGAAAATATTTCAAGTAGATTAATTTGATTGAATGACATTAAATAGATCCTAACATCTCTCTAATATATAATTCTGCTACGTTTAGTTGTTGTTTGGCTGTCACTCTTTTGTCTTTGCTAGGAGCCATGAAACTTTGTGACATCAAAAGTATTTTGAAGCATTTTCTTTTTAGCCATTTCTCATTTGCGTTTAAGTTTAGAGCCAGCTAGGAAGGTAGGTGGGCAAAGTCCTGGGTCTGGAGTCAGGAAGACCTAAATTCAAATCCAGCACAATTGTGTGACTTTCGAAAAGTCCATTTATATTTGCCTCAGTTTCTTCAACCAATGGAGACAATAATAGTACCTATCTCAGGTAATTACTGTAAATATAAAATGAAATAATTGTAAAAGTCTTAGTACACTGTCTGGAACAGAGAAAGTTCTTAATGCTTTTTCCCTTCTCTTTCTACCACCTCAAAATAAAGGAAATAATCATTTGTCTCCAACCAAATCAGCTGCTGACAAGACAGGTTTTTTTTGTATGTTTGTGTTATTTTGGTTTGGGCTTTTTTTGGTTAAGTGGCTGTTAACTCAGAGAAATGGGATGGTACCCTCTTGGGTTTTCTTTTTTTTATAATTTTATTCCTCCAATTGAAAAAAAATATTTAAGCTTTTCTAAATCTCAAATTATTTTAGGATGCATTAATCTCTAGGATGAAGAATTAACTAATCTTGTTTTCTCATAATAAAAGATGACTATATGAAGGCCTCTTTATAACTTACTTGATACCTAATGGAATATAATGTTAATCTTTCATAAGTATACTTCTCATTTCCTCAGACCCCAGGGAGTATAGATCCTATTTATATTTATTGATATCCCAACAGTATTTAGCTCAGCATATTGCACAGAGTAGGTATTAAGTAAATCTTTGTTTACTGATCTATCATTTACATATATCTGTAAACATAGATTTGTAGGACTGATAGAATAGGTAGTTGTGACCACAATTGGAAACTTTCAATTTAATCTTTGTATTTATATCATTTGCTTCATTTGGTTTGTTAAGGAATGATCTTAATGCCAATAATGAAGTATTATTTGCTGACAGTACATTGAGCCCTATCTCAATTGTCCATGATTTCTCAACTGGTAACCTAACCGTATATTTTAAAATTAACAATTCGTTTGGAAGCTGGAGAATTAGAAAAGATGTGATACATTTCTGTAAATACCCACAGTACTGTTGTGTGTTGAATGAATTATATGTTTTCTTGGCTTCTGAGGAATATATTTATATGAAATTTTGATTTTAGACCCTTCAACGTCTTTTATAAATTGCAGAATTTGAAAATTGGAAGGAATTTTTACTATCATCTGGCTCATTTCCTATCTAAAGAAATCCAATTACCTAACAAATATCTAAGCTATTTGAAGACATTTAAAAAGAAGTTACAACTTCTTTTTTTTTAATTTATAAAGCTTTTTATTTACAAAACATGAGTGATTTTTCTATATTGACGTTTGCAAAAACTTTTTTTTTCCAAAGCTTTTCCCCTCCTTCCCCCCATCCCCCACCCCTAGATGACAGATAATCTAATACTTGCTAAATGGGATAAATTATATGACAAATACAATACATGTATACATATCTATACAGTTATCTTACTGCATAAGAAACATCAAATCTAGAAAGAGAAGAAAAAAAAAAAACAACCTAAGAAGGAAAACAAAATGTATGGAGATATTCACCGAAAGTGTTAAAATGCTGTGTTGTGGTTCACACTCAGTTCCCACAGGCCTCTCTCTGGATGTATATGACTATCTTCATCACTGAACAATAGGAACTGGTTTGAATCACATCATTGTTGAAGAGGACCATGTCCATCAAAATTGATCATTGTATAGTCTTGTTGCTGTGTACAATGATCTCCTGGTTCTGCTGATTTCACTCAGCATCAGATCATGCAAGTCTCTCCAGGCCTCTCTGAAATCATCCTGTTGGTCGTTTCTTACAGAAAAATAATATTCCATAATATTCATATACCATAATTTATTCAGCCATTCTCCAATTGATGGGCATCCTTTCAATTTCCAGTTTCTTGCCACTACAAAAAGGGCTGCCACTAACATTTTTGCACATGTGGGTCCCTTTCCTTCATTTAAAATCTCTTTGGGATATAGGCCCAGTAGAAACACTGCTGTGTCAAATGGTATGCACAGTTTGATAACTTTTTGAGCATAGCTCCAAATTGTTCCCCTGATTGGTTGGATCCGTTCACAGTTCCACCAACAATGTATCAGTGTCCCAGTTTTCCCACATCCCCTCCAGCAGTTATCATTATCATTTCCTGTCATTTTAGCCAATCTGACAGGTGTGTAGTGGTATCTCAGAGTTGTCTTAATTTGCATTTCTCTGATCAATAGTGACTTGGAACACCTTTTCATGTGAACAGAAATAGTTTCAATTTCTTCGTCTGAAAATTGTCTGTTCATATCTTTTGACCATTTATCCATTGGAGAATGGCTTGAATTTTTATATATTTGAGTCAATTCTTGATATATTTTAGAAATGAGGCCTTTATCAGAACGTTTGGATGTAAAAATATTTTCCCAGTTTACTGCTACCCTTCTAATCTTGTCTGCATTCATTTTGTTTGTACAAAAACTTTTTAACTTGAAATAGTCAAACTTATCTATTTTGTGATTAATGATGACCTCTAGTTCTTCTTTGGTCACAAATTCCTTCCCCCTCCACAGGTCTGAGAGGTAAACCATCCTACATTGTTCTAATTTGTTTATAATCTCATTCTTTATGCCTAGATCATGAATCCATTTTGACCTCATCTTGGTATATGGTGTTAGGTGTGGGTCAATGCCTAATATTTTCCATACTAGTTTCCAATTATCCCAGTAGTTTTTGTCAAATGGTGAGTTTTTATTCCAAAAACTGGGGTCTTTGGGTTTATCAAACACTAGATTACTATTGTCATTGAGTATTTTGTCCTGTGAACCTAACCTATTCCACTGATCCACTATTTTATTTGATAGCCAGTACCAAATGGTTTTAGTGACCACTGCTTTATAATATAGTTTTAGATCTGGTGCAGCTAGGCCACCCTCATTTGCATTTTTTTCATTAATTCCCTTGAAATTCTTGACCTTTTGTTTTTCCAGATGAATTTTGTTGTTATTTTTTCTAGTTCAGTTAAATAATCTCTTGGGAGTTTGGTTGGTATAGCACTAAATAGATAGATCAGTTTAGGTAGTATTGCCATCTTTATTATATTCACTCGACCTATCTAAGAGCACTTGATGTTTTTCCAATTGTTTAGATCTCACTTTATTTATGTGGAGAGTGTTTTGTAGTTTTGCTCATATAGATCCTGACTTTCCCTTGGCAGATATATTCCCAAATATTTTATACTATCGATAGTTATTTTGAATGGAATTTTTTTTT